>VXBP01005291.1:0-81161 GCA_013400115.1 Rhinopomastus cyanomelas
TCCCATGCTCTACCAACTGAGCCAGCAATAATCTCTATGTTTTATTTATCTGAACTGTTCTGTAATAACTGTGAAGCAAGACTTACACTTGGGAATAAAAAATTCAACCTACTTCTCCTTCACAGCCTGTCCCACTCAACGTTTTGGTGGGCTGGTGCCTTGGTCGGTGTGCACCATCAAAATGCCTCTTATTTAGCTGAAGACCCCTCTGTTTCCAGGGCTGTTTGCTCAGAACATGCTGAATCTCAAAAGTAACACTCACACAAATCTTTTGATAATTCAGGAAATATCAGAGTGGGACTGCACTGAGAATGATCCTTTGGGCTGTTCCCAAGCTCCAGTGCTTCTCTGTTATTCTGACAACATCAATTCATCTTTCTTTTCAAAATATGAAAGATGACATAGACCTTTTTCCCTTCTAACAGCCTTAGTCATCTTTAGCTCTTGAAGTATTAAGTGGATTCGGGCATCATTCATAATTGATGCTGTTTGCAAAGAAAGCCATCCTTCATGCTGGAATGCAGCATAGCTGCACCTCTGGAAGCTTTAGAGCCATTAAAATATTATTTATTTGGGATAGAATCATGCTGATGGTTTTTATTGAGCATTACATCCAAATCACAGTAGTGTTATAGGTGCCTAAACTCAGCGACTCTTTTCCCACAGGAATGGAGAGGACAGGGGACATCATGGAGGACAAAAGTGTCTGCTCCAGGAGGAACTGATGAGCGTTTTAATTGCAGTAGTGTAGAAGTATTTCTCTCATTTGGGTGTGATGTGTGATCACTTTTATGCAATATTGAAAGAATAGAGAATGTGTGGCAGAAAACAGCCTCACAAAAAGTTTAATTAATTAATGAAGCAACTATCACAGTATCACAGTATCACAGTATTATCAATGTAGAAGGATAAAGAGGGAATGGAACTAACCTAATTAACAAAGCTAGTCCTGGTTTTGTATCAAGATGCTGTGCTGAATCCTGCAGTTTTGGTAGTTGAATAAACAGCATTAAGGAGGATGACTTTACCTGAAGCATTAGGGTTTTAAGCAGTTTAATATTGGGCAAAGAACAGATACACAGTGGAGTAAATGATTCTCTTCAGTGATTACATGTGGTCTGGATGCTTCTCTTCTGCCCCACCCCTGATAGCAGCCAATACAACCACCCTGATGTTCATATTCAATGGTATCAAACATGGACAATTCTGATGATTTGGGGTAGTAGAGTTTCTTTTCTAACACAGTCTAAGAAATACGGTTGTGGGGGGTTTCAATCTCATTCCCTTTTCTCACTGTTCCTTCTCTTTGGGCCCATCCAAAATACCTACTGCTGATTCTTTTCAGTAACACTTTCTGGGTAAAATTTTGTCTGTGCTGAGCCCTCCTGCATATTTTACTGTTTGGATCCACTTTAATTTCACGACTGTTGCTAAGGAGCTGTGGAGGTTTGCTTACTTGACCCGTCATCACAGTTACTAAGGACTCTGTCACCATGGGTACCAGGGAGCTCCAGGGAGATGAACATCCCTGTGGCTGGGTTGGTGGACAGTCACAAGATTGGAGGCAGCGATGAGGGCTGTCACCTCTGACAGTTTCATTGTGTTGGAGCAGCCCAAGGTCCTGTGGAGCTGCTGCTGGGAGATCTGTCACTCGCAGAGACGTAGACTCCTCCAACCCTGCCCCATTGGGTCAAGGGCCCAGAACAGCTGATAGATTTCTGGAAACAAATTTGCATGGCACGGATCACTCAGGATTTCTGTTCCAGAAGAGGTGAAGTTTGAAGGTACGGCTCCCCTTCCTTCAGAAGCTGTGGGGAGGGACAGCTAACTCGTCCTTTGGCTTACAGAGAGTGGAACAGCTTTAACTGTTGAACCTGACATTTCCCTTCTTCTAGGGGGGTAGCGAAGCTGTTTCTGAAGTGAAGGAGAGGTGAATTTGTGGTCTTGAGCCAAGCTGTGCAGACCAAATTTGACCTGACCTCAATTCCACATCTTCACTGTGGTTACAGTTGTTTCTGCCTGTACAAGTGCCCGAGAGACTGTTTTGTTTTAAAGGAGATACAACAAACTAACTCAGTGAGTCTAGTGAGTGCCCTTTCTAACCAAACAGATCAGCATTACTTTAGGATAAGGGAAATGGTATCTTGAACTCACTGGTTATACTGAGTAACTCTCCAGTAACTGAAAATGGGACCAGCGTTGGGTCCAACGTGGATGTCTACACTGGAGAATCCCACCCCATCTTCTGTGTGTCTCCCTGACACCTCTGATGGTAGCCCTCATTACGACCAAAGACAGCTTCTGTCTCTTCTGGTTTGTGGTGATGGGGTTGTTTTTTAACAGAAACTCAGATTTAGGCACCCAGCTGTGGACGGAAGTTTGTGTTTGAAGGTCAAGCCTGCATTTTAAAGTCGGTCTAATGAGATGTCTTTTCCTCTTTCATTCATTCCTGATACGCTCGGGCACACTCTTGTCTCATTTCTGAGGACCACTGGCCAAAGTGGCTCCCATTGCGTGGGTAATGGAGCAGGCACACTATCAGAGGACATTGAGGTGCTGGAGCAGGGCCAGAGAAGGGTAACAAGGCTGGTGAGAGGTAAACAGCCCTACTAATGATAGGATGCGGGGAAATGGCCTCAATTTGTGTCAGGGGAAGTTTAGATTGGATCACAGGAAGAAGTTCTTCCCTGCAAGAGTGGTTGGGCACTCAGTCTGGCCAGAAAGGTGGTAGAGACCCCATCCCTGGAGGTGTTTCAAAACTGAGGAGCCACAGCACTTGGCCCATGGTATCCCCTAGGCCATGGTCTAGGGGATAGGGAGCTGTTGGTATGAGGGCTGCATTTGATCCTGGAGACCCTTTCCAGCCATGATGACTTCATAGGGAGAGTCAGTCTTTCATTCCACCCCGTGAACTCACAGCAATGAAGGACACAAGCCAATGAAGTTGCACAGAAGTGAAAAAAAGTGCTCTGTAACTAGTTTCTTTAGCTCAAATTTATAAATTCTTTTAGATTTAAACTTTGCTTGATTTGATGCGAGAAAGAACCAAATAGCCAAGTATTTCTTTCATGTTTTTGCTTTCATGTGTTTCATATTATTGAACCCAAGTCTGCCAAATTCCTGTTAAATTGTCTCACAAAAACAGTATTTCAATGCAATGTTTATAATCCATCCCCTTCCATAAAGATTGTAATAGATGAGTCTTCTAGATGATCCTTCTAGGTTACAGTACGTATCATATTTTATATATTCTAGATATTTATTATTATTACATATTATTGGTTTAGGTGTTGCTTAGTAGAGGTGTAGGCAGTTAGTGGTTTCAAAACATAAATCTCTCTCTGTGTAGAAGACTCTCAGGCTGCAGCAAGTGCCCAGGTGCCAGCAAAAAGGGAGGATTCAAAACAGAAGACAGGGCAGTATGGAGGAGACATTGGCTGTGAAAGGCCAGAGTCCCACTGGTTCTAGATAATGACTGGTGGGCTGATGCCACCTGCTACCTGCAATTTGGAGTGTGGGGACACTTCTTCTGCAGCTGGGTACTTACCTCCATCCTCACAAAGGGATAATAGGAACAAAATCCAACAAAAACACCACAGAAGGAGATCCCTCTTACTTAGTTCAGGAGAAGGAAAGTAAAGTTATATTTAGAACTGTTTGCACCTCTTTTGGAGGATGGACTTCAGTGCAAAAGAGTGTCCTAATAGAGATGGAGGGTTGCTGGGCAGGCTAAGGGGAAGCAGGGAGTCTGAGGCCAGACTGAGAGAGTCGGGGCTGTTCAGTCTGGAGAAGAGGAGGCTCTGAGGTGACCTTATTGTGGCCTTTCAGTGTCTGAAGGGGGCCTACAAAAAGGCTGGGGAGGAACTTTTTAGGATGTCAGGTGGCAACAGGACTAGGGGGAATGGAGCAAAGCTGGAGGTGGGTAGATTTAGAGTGGATGTGAGGAGGAAGTTCTTCAGTGTGAGAGTGGTGAGAGCCTGGAATGGGTTGCCAAGGGAGGTAGTGGAAGCCCCATCCTTGGAGGCATTTAATGTCAGGCTGGATGAGGCTCTGGCCATCCTGATGTACGGTGGGGTGTCCCTGCCCATGGCAGGGGAGTTGGAACTGGATGGTCCTGTGGTCCCTTCTAACCCAGACTGACTGTATGACTTGGTCTGGGTGATCCTGCCGTGGCAGGGGGGTTGGACTGGATGATCTTTCGAGGTCCCTTCCAATCCCTAATGATTCTATGATTCTATGCTCCCAGGGAAGCTGCTGGGATTCGTTTCATTTCATAGAATTTACTGGGGGTTTGAAGGCAAGTTCCCAGCAGGCACAATGATAGCTCCTTTCTCTCATTCTGGCCTGTTAGTTGTCCCAGTACCCCTCCAAATGGGCAGAATGCGAGGCAGATTCTCACCTGAAGAAGACACTAACCTCAGGCTTAGCACTGTGCTTGTTCCATGATAGAGCTGTGGCTCAAACTGCAAACTGTAGTAAGTAGGGGATGTGGATATGGGATTTTTGCACCTCTTCTGCTGGACACAGTGACACCTGTGCCCACCAATTCATCTTTGAGCTCCAAATACCTTTTGATGGAAGTGCAGTTCTACTGGGATTATTGAGATGTGCCCCTGAATCTGAAAGAGCTGGTGGAGGAAGGGCACTGGGAGGTCAGCACTGAGGCAAATGTGGAAGATGTCAATAACTGGTCTTTAGTAACTGGCTCTGATTATCAGGTGTTGGGCTGGGCATGGAGCTGTGTAGAGGTGGTAAAGCCAGGTCTCTGGGATACTCTTCTGAAGAGCTAAGTCTGTAGCAGAGAACTTTGAAATTGGGGTGAGGGGTTTACTGGGCTGAGCTGGACCAGAGGCACACAGAGGCAGTGGCTGGTCTCAGACCTGGTGAGGTTGGGCAAGCATTTGGTTAAATGCAAACACATCTAATCCTACGACTAAGGGTTTCTGGCTGTAAGAATCATTGCTGGACGTATCCTCCTACCTAAGGCTGTTCAGCCAGACCTTTTCCCAGCCACAGGTATTCCAGGCTGTGCAATGTGCCCATCACCATCAGACCTGCATGGGATTTATTGTGCACTGGAAGGTTCATCTGCTGCTGTGGGGGAAATGGGAGCACTAGCTGCATCTCCCTCACACAGAAAAAAATAGAAATAATGGGATTTGTGGTAACTCTGTACCCACTGGCCTGAGTGTGTGTGTGTGTGACAGCGCTCAGAAACCCTCAGGTGAGGGCTGCTCCTACTGGCCAGGTACTCAAAGGCCATTGGAAAGTTATTTCTATCTGTTCAGATAGTCACCATCCACTCTTGAGACTCTGCAGCATGAGACCTGGATAAGGCCATTTACCATGTGCGTGACAGACTGAAAGGTCATCCTAACTTTAAGAAGGGGTTTGTATTCCAGGTGATTGGGATTTTTTAGTGCATCTGCCTACTGCTGACCTTATCAAAGTGAGAGCAGTTTTCCTTGTACATGCCGGGTCTTGGAGAATAAAAGCTGTGATATGTAGAAAGTCAGTGGTCAGAGGGAGCTGGTTTGGCACTTGCCAGCCATCTGTGATTATTGGATTATTTTAAGGCTATTAGAGCTGCCTTACTATGCTTCTGTGCCACAGGAAATCCTGCATGTGTGTGCACACGTACAGATCCCCTTTTAGACCATAGTCATTTATACGTCTACACGTGGATGTGCCCAGCATTTCCAAAACCAACACAGGAGCAGATTGCCCCACAGCAAGTAATATTTTCACATGGTGTAAAGCAAGAGAAATCTCCCGTTGGAACTGGGAGCTCCTGAGCCTCTGCAGAAGCCACGTGAGCAGCCTCATTCATACATTGGTGGCTCTGAAAAAGCAAACAGGTTGTCACAACAAATGTCCTGAAATGGCTTCTGGAGTGTGAGGGGGTTGTGTCCAAATGTTGGGATGTTGTTCTTTTTCTCTACTCTTGCTGAAGTGCCAGGTCTGGAGCAGTGTTGCAGATCTGGAAGGAATCATAGAATCATAAAATCATTACGGACTGGAAGGGACCTCGAAAGATCAACTAGTCCAATCCCCCTGCAACAGCAGGATCACCTAGACCAAGTCACACAGGAACACATCCAGGCAGGCCTTGAACATCTCCAGAATCCAGATCTTGTCCTCAGGGGTGTTTGAAAAGTCATGCAACTGCTGAGATTCGCACAGCATGGACAAAGGAAGGATGTTTGTGATTCACTGTGCTTTTGAAAACAGGCTTTGAGTTATAATTTCCTTCATGTTTTCACTCTTCCTTTTTATTTTCCAGGGAGTGAAGCTGATTTTAGCTCTTCAACCAGCATGGGCAGCGTTTCAGTGCTTGAAGTCCATATGCCAGCTGCTGGAAGTGAAAGATCTTTTTCTCTCAAGTAAGCAAAGAGTTTTTTCCTGAATTTTGCAAGTGTTGCGGAGGCAAGTAATGTGTCAAGGTCTTGCAGTTCATCCACACAGTGCTCTTGGGCAGCACTTAGAGTGATGGGAGGTGTGATGTGAAAGAGAGAGAAAGGAAAGAGAGAAATAGAGAGAAAGGAAAGAGAGAAAGAGAAGGGAAGGAAGGAGAAAGAGAAAATAGAGAAAGAAAAAAGAGCTAGAAAGAAAACAAAAGATGAAAGAGAGAAAGCAAAGGAAAAGAAAAAGAAAGCTTCTGTATTTGGAGCATAAGAGTAGCCAATATGCCAGTAACAGCAGTACTTCTAACCAGTTAACTTGAACCTTTTGGTCTTTTCACTTTGTTTTCTCTCTGAAATAATTTGTCAGCTCAGCATATACCTTTTGAGATCATGACCCTTTTTTTTTTGGCAGGAAGATGTAGACTGTCCTGCCTTTGATTTGTTTTTTTCTTAAAAAGCCTTGCCTAAGCTTATATAATTAAAACTGTATGCTAGTTTAAAAAAATACTAATAGTTATGTCTCCAAATGAACCTTTCATCAAAGATTTCTGCAAGAATTGTCCCTCTTAAGTGTGAAGTACAAATCCAGATGGCTTGCCAATGTGGTGTGTTGGGCTGAAGCAGTGCACATTGGGCTCTGCCCAGGCAATCCCTGCAGGTTACAGTTTCTGGAGTAGGTGGAAGGAGTTCAAACAGGCAGGACTGGTTTCCTGCACTCAGTAGAAGATCTGGCAGGCAGGCTGGGATCAGCAGGGATATGCTTGACTTGTAAAGTCACTGAGGGTCCCAGTGTGGTGAGGTGGACAGAATGATGCTTAAGGAGTGGCTTCTTATCTGTATGGTGAGACTGTCAGAAAAATAAACATTGTTTAAGCTCTTGAGAGTGCATCTAACAGGTAAAGTCACTAACTGGGGGGAAAACCAGTACGAAGTATAAACATAGAATTATAGAACCTATTGGGTTGGAAGGGACCTCCAAAGGTCACCTAGTCCAACTCCTTCTGCAGCAAGCAGGGCCATCACTCACCAGACCAGATTGCCCAGAGCCCCATCCAGCCTGACCTTGAATGGCTCCAGGGATGGGGCGTCCACCATCTCTCTGGGCAGCCTGTTCCAGGGATCCCCTACCCTCCAATTAAAGAACTTTTTCCTGATGTCTAACCTCAGTCTACCCTTCTCCATGAAGCCCTGAAATCACCTCCCGTTTAAGAGGATCTATATTCCGTGTATTATTTTGCATTTAAATAGAAGTTCAAATTAGATCCCCCTGACCTAGTTAATTGGGCAGAAGTGCTCCACGATCAGGCTCCCTCACACGTGCTACTATCACACACAGTCCATGAGGGTTCTGCCTCACACCACAGCTGATGCCTCACTGCACAGGATGGAAGGAGATGTCTCCTTTACAATACGTTCTCCTCTAACTGTTTGTCTTAACTCGCTATGAAACTTTTCAGTGTTGCCCCAAACCACAACCCTGTACTTCATTGTAAAATGATTGTAAAATCACCCAAACCACAGCAGCGGGATGAAGTTGTGCAGCAGCCATCCCAGCATCTGTTCCTTATAAACTGTTCCCATTTTCAGGGGAGGGGGGAAAGCGAGTCAGGCAATTGAAAAGAAGGAGATTTCTCCTCATAATGCTGTGGTATTTCGGTTTCCACATCGGAGCCTTCTCTTTTTGCTGGCTGGATTTGCTTTTTTCTGCTATTTTTTTTCTTGAAACCTGCCCTTTCATTAAGGCTTGGAAGAACAGCTTCATGAGAGGAGGATGAAGGTAGCAGCAAAGTAGTGCAGGAAGGGAAAACCAAGTGAGCAAGGGAGCACACTGCGGGGAAGCTCCCTCAGAGCTCCCATCCCAATGGCAGCTGATGGCAGCGCAGACAGGATTTACTCTCGAGCACACACAGCCACAGTCAGATTATTTAATGGAGAGTGGGAAAAGCAGATAGGTCTGAGGGAAACTGGAATGATGAAAGAAAAGGCTGTACTCTCCTTTGTCTGGGTTAATATTATTTCAGCCTGCTCTCGGCACAGCCCAAGCTCTCTCTGAGCCAGTGAAAAGCTGACGGTGACAGCCGAACAGCCAGGATGCCGAAGGCACAAGAGAACAGTGACTCAAACAAAATCTGTTTTCGCTGCACGCTGCGATCCCGCTGGCTGCCTGCTGAGGAGGATCAAAGCAGCCTCACAGCAAACCCCCAGGGCTGGGCATCTCTCCACGCGCCTGGCCAGGGAAAGCTGAAATGTGGTTCGTGTGGCACCAGTCCTCTGGTTACTTAAATGGAATCAGAGATTCAGGGAACAGGGATGGTCACCAGGAATTGGGTTGCTCACAGGGACATGTGCAAATGGCCCAGGTTTGCTCTAAAGCATGTAATTCAGGCTGAGAGCCCCGCAGTCAGTGAAAGAACATGCGTGGCTGATGTCCTCGGGACCTGCTGGCCACTCAGGGTTATCTGCCTGGCCTAGTGTTTAGACAACTTTGTGTGTGAAATGAGACTCATGATGGGTTGCACAATGAGGATAATCCAATGTGCTTTAACCATTTTGGTTCCTCTCCAGTCATGGCCTTTATGGTCGAAATAATGTGTCCTTGTCCTTCAAGTCTGGACCCAGCCCACCTGCTTCCCATGAAAAAGACCCTTTGTCAACACTGTGCAAAAGCCAGCCGAGTCCTGCTAACATCCATCAGGGTTACAGGGCTTCTTCAGCCAGCAGCAGCAACTCGGGCTCGTACAAAGGAAGCGACAGCAGCCCGGTGATGAGGCAAGTCTCTGTTTCCAGCATCCCGGTATTCAGCGCACGGGACTTACCTGCTCTGCATTGCAACGTGGGATCCGCTGTCTGGGTTGCCAAGCAGGTCCTCAGTGGAAATGTGACTCCTCATGTTGGTGGCCTGACAGTTGACAGGGTGCTCCATCCCATTTATTGTTTCACCACTGTAAAACATTGAAGATTGCCTTTAGTCAGAGCCCTCCACTCCAAGGCAGGTTCCTTCATGGAGCTTCATGCCATCAGGTCTCACATGGATTTACTGCTCCTTTCATATAAGGATCCTTTCACTTTGGAGATAGTTGGGTGGTGTACTGTAGAAAACTTTACACACTGGGGTGAAAGTCCNGATCATAGAGTTGAGAGTCTTCCAAAGGTCATCTAGTCCAACCACCCTACAACAAGCAGGGCCATCACTTACCAGACCAGGTTGCCCAGAGCCCCATCCAGCCTGACCTTGAATGGCTCCAGAGGTCAGGCCTCTACCATCTCTCTAGGCAGCCTGTTCCAGGAACTCACCACCTTCAGATTCAAGAACTTTTTCCTGATGTCTGACCTAAAACTCCTATCTTCCAGCTTCAAACCATGACCCCTGATCTTATTGTTTCTTAACCTTGTGAACAGTACTTCCCCAGCCCCTTTCAGGTACTGGAAGGTGACGACCAGTAGGGACTCAGGGATGGCTGAGTGGTTTAGAGTTTAATGACTCGGCTGATGTAGCGGAGCTGAAACCCAGTCCAGCAAACAGCACATTTGGCACTGTTGCCACAAAAGAACCTCAGATTTCCTCAAGTGCTCTACTGTGCCAGAGGGAGTCACTTGTGCGGGCACTGAGGAGTCCGCAGGAGCAAAATGCAGGCCTCACCTTTCATTCAGTCAATGGGGTGGTTCTGTTTTTGGCAGGAAATTGAGTGATGTTACGTGATGATTTATTGTTTTTTCCTTTTCAGGCGATCGGGGAAATACAATTCTTGTGCTGACAATCACAGCACTAAGCCACAGAATCCAGAGCAGTACGTGACTCTTCTGCAGCAGAAACAGCTTACAGTGCAGCATCTGAAAAACAAGCTGAAGGAGTCTGAGAGCAAACTTAAAGAAAGGTATAATACACCCCAGAAATCAGCTAGAAATATTTAAGGGGAAGCATTTAGGGGTGGGAATCAGAACAAAGGGCTGGTTGAATGGAGTCCCGAGGCTGGGTCTCAAGGACCCAATGGTCCTGCTCACAACAGCCTGACCTCTGCGTCTGCGAGGGCTGGGTCTCACCTAGAGGTCCTGCTGATCACTTGCTTGAAAGTCAAGACATCCTGGCCTGCATCAGAAATAGTGTGTCCAGCAGGACCAAGGAAACAATCCTGCCCCTATACTTGGACTTTGGGGAGGCTGTGCCTCAAGTACTGGGTGTCCAGTACAGGAAGGACACAGAGGTGCTGGAGCGGGGGGCAGAGAAGGGTTGCTGGGCTGATCAGGGGACTGGAGTACAGGAGGCTGAGGGAGCTGGGACACTTCAGCCTGGAGTAGAGGAGGCTGAGGTGAGGGCTCACTGCTCTCTACAACTACCTGAAGGGAGGCTGTAGTGAGGCACGTGTTGGCCTCTTCTCCCTAGAGACTAGCAATAGAACAAGAGGAAATGGGGTCAAGTTGCAGGGGAGGTTCAGATTGGATCTTAGGAAAAACTTCCCAGAAAGAGTGGAGAGGCCTTGGAACAGGCTGCCCAGATTTGGGTTGGAGGGTCCATACCCAGAGGGCTTCAACAAATGGGCAGACAGGGTGTTTCAGGAGATAGGTTAGTGGTTGGGGGTTGTAGGGTGAGTAGTTGGATTTGATGATTTGGAAGGGCTTTTCCAGCTTTCATGATTCTATGATACTTTGGGCAAAGCAAGTCAAGGTGCCCGCAGTGCCAACCTGTCCTGCTGTCTCAGACCACTGTTGGCTCTGGCTGTTGTGACATGCTGCTGGCACAGGGGATGCATCCAGGGACCTGGTGCTCATTTCCTCCAGGGTGAGGCAGTGGGTGAGATGTTAAGCATTGAACTGGTTGGACCTAACCTAGAGGTCACCACTTGTTGCATAGAGGTCACCACTTACACATAGATGTCTCCACTTGTATGTAGAGGTCACCACTTATGCCACAGAATGTCTGGGATTGTGGCACAGGGCTGCTGGCAGTGTGGTGACGTCAGTGACTCCAGTTAGCAATGAGCTCTCTGAGAGGCAGCAGCAAATGGTTTGTGAAGGAATTTGCTTTCATTTGGAGCATCCCTTCAGCATAGCCATCCCAGCTGAGCCGTCGTCAGGAGTCTCACAACATTCCTATTTCGCTACAGAGAAACAGAAATAGAAGAACTTAAAACTCAGCTGGGACAGATGAAGGAAGTCTGGACTGAAGAAGAGTGCGATTGTGTGGAGCCAGAGCTGGCTTTTCAGGAAGCAAAAAGTGAAATTAAGCAACTCAAGCAAGTTATTGAAACCGTGAACAACAGGTCGGCTGAAAAAGACCAAAAAATTCAGAAATACTTCATTGACATAACCACTCTAAACAAGACAATGAAATCTCTGCTGCAGACCATGGAGATGGCTTGGAGCAACTCTGGGATCGATGAGCAGTGCCTGGAGTACACATGTAACTCTAATGAGAAGCTGTCACCACTGTGTGCCATGGTGCCAGACAGCCTCACCGCAGAGGATCAAGCTCTGGACAAGGTGGCAGACAGTGGGCTGCTTCTTAATGAGGACACAGCTAATGGGACTGATTCATCTAATGTGAGTTTGACCACCACAACCTCTGAGTTGAGTGATCCAGCTCCCTCCAGTTCTGTTACGATAAAAGAAATGATTGAAAATGCTCTGGATAAAATCCTAACTGCTTTCCATGAGGAGGAGAAAAACAGCAACACGATGGTGGAACAGGCTGTCCAGACTGATGCGGTGCCTTATAACCTGGATGCGGAGCACCTCATCCAAAACGTCGTCAGAGCTCAAGATACATGTCCTCTAAGCCCACCTTCATCACTGAAAGAACAGGGTGAATTTTCTTTCAGAACCTTCAGTGATTCCGATATCTTAGTGCACTCAACTTCAAGTGATTCCAACTCTGCCATCCTTTCGTCTCCTATGGAGTCTCTGTGCAGGAAGTTTGGAGTGAAGAAAAACCATTTCAGGAAAGCACTGGACTTCACAGAACCCCATGATGAAGAAGTCTTTGAGTTTGTCAATACTTCCTCTCAGACAGAAATATCGAGGAGATACTGGAGCAACAGCCTCCTTGGAGATATCCTAGCTGTAGCAGCCCCTGTTGTACCAACCATCGTGTGGGCATTTAGTACCAAGAGAGGAAGAGCAGTCCCCATGTGCAGTATTGGAGCTTTGCTTTGCTGTTGCTGCCTGGTAGCCCTGCATTCTTTACGCCGTACACCTTTCAACGTCAAATCTTAAAGTCCACTCTGTCCTGACCACCAACAGACTGAGGCAGAAAGGAAAGAGATAACTGAAAAGAAGTTTCTGTATACTCTGGCAGAGTCTGTAATGATGCTTCTGACGGTTGATTTGCACTATAAATTGGTTTGAAAACACACTCCTAATTAAAAAAATAACGGCTGAATGCTGTGGTTCCACAAGATGTTTTTAAACAGTGCTGCTGCCTGCAGAATAGGTCCCCTGCTCCCAGGCACCACACCCTTGCCCTGTGCTGGTGGCTTTCTGCACAGTGAACACAACCAGAGAAATCAAGGGGAATCTCAGCTCATGCTGTTCCTGTTTGAGAGGCAGCACTGAGCTCCATCTCTTTCCCTGGCTGGTCCAAGCACTTGGCTCAAGGGTAAAGTGAGATGCACACGAGAGCGAACAGCCAGAGGAAGGGGGGGGAGTTTCTATAGGCAGCACTACCTTAGAACATCTGTCCAGCTACAGCATGAAGTGACACAGAGGTTCATTCCCACTGAGCGTGTCCCACTTGTGCTCCAGACAGCATGCTTGCGCTTCCCATTCGTCGTCCCAGGTGTCCCGGTACGGGCAACATGCATTTCCAACAACTAATCCAGTCTCTGTCTTTCCCATCCAAGTTTTAAGGATTCTCAAGTCCTTCTGCTGTCTTCAACTATGCACAAAGGAGTTCTCCCCCAAACTTAAAGCACCCCCAGTCTTCCTCAGCAGCAGAAAATGACAGATAGCTTCTCTTCCTGCTGACCAGCCTCTCCAAAATAGCAGCAAGAAGTCGCACAGCCCCGGTCACGTGGGGGATCCAAGATGGAGACTGAATGCATGGCTGTATCAACAGGGCCACCCCCCACACCCTGCACTCGACCAAGAGGGTTCCCAAGACCCTCTCCTCTCTTCTCTCCTCCTGTCTCAGCTCCAGGGGGAAGAGAGGGTACCCCAGCTCACCACAATGCCGAGGCTGCTCTGTGGGGGCATGGTTGCACTAAAGTCTTGCTTCCAAGTACATGGCCCGGATCGCGGCGTCAGGTTCAGGCCGAGAGTAAAACAGCTGCACAGAGCTGGGGGGGGGCACAGCGGTGCGAATCAGGGTCTTCCCAAGACCACTGAAACACCGCGCCAAATTCTGCAGTTGCCCGTACTGTACCGGGGGGGGAGGGAGCTGTGCAAACTGGTGCGTCACCCTTTCCCGCGGCAGCAGCACCACTGGAAAGCCCATGGAAACAATCACAGTTAACGCCAAGGCCAGGGAGACCTTACAGGTGCGTCTCCAAACTGCGGCAAATTGGTGCCACTGGAAGCCACGGCGAATCACAGCTGGCATTTTGGCTGGGGGAAGCTATGCAAATGCGGTGCGTCTCCTTTCCCCAGTGGCAGCGGCGGGGCACTGGAAAACTGCGGCTGAGCCACATTCCCCGCCATGCCCCCACCACCACTGTCCAGAGAACAGGCAGTGTGGGGGGCGCTCAGCTGAGACCCCGCAGCCCAAGAGAGCTTGCAGCACAAGAGAGCAGCACAAGAGCCTGCTCTGCTTTTTATAGGCTGACCTGGACATGCACATCCGGGGCAGGTCCTGGGACAGTAACACCTTCCCCCAGGACAAGTTCCTGGTGGGTGAGGGTTGCTCTAAAAGCAACACAACTACTTTTCTTTTATTCTTCATGAAAGCACAACTGCTGCACATTTGAAAATTCTAGTAATTTTCAAACTGCAACACTCCACCCCTTGCTTTCATGCAAGAAAAAAAGAAAAGGTCTAACCAGTATGACAGTCACCTAAGCAATTAAACACCACCCCTCCTCCTTTCAGTACTGCAAGAAGGGAATTAGAACAAACATCAACTACCATCCCTCCACCTCTCAGAACCACAGGAAAGGGGAACATCAAATTTATTTCAATTGTCTGCAAAAATTCTCCAAGAGCCATCAAAATCAGAGACCTTGCCCGCATTCTCCACCAATCGTAGCGGGTTGAAATTAATGAACTGCTCTGCAGTAAGGTCTTGATGACATCTCGGATAAATTTCCTTCTCCAACACCTCAATATCTTTCTTTTGAAGAGAAACTGTTTAGTGATTTCATATTCATCCCTAAAGCACTTTATTCATCACATGTCTCATCCCAGAGGTACAGTTAAACCAGGATGATAACGAGGAGAACCTTCCAACGGGAACTGCTGTGAGGTCAGATTACCTAAGAGACCAGTCATTAGATGCAGCAAAGACTTTACACAAGTCTAAACTGTTATTGCATAAACGGTGTGATCATACTTTATGGTAACATATTCTCAATTAAATTGTTTCTAAATTAACTGTTACAAGCCAAGCACACTGTTAGCTTTCTTTACAGCAGGTTTGTACTGATTAGGGTGATTAGTTGGCCTTACAGGAACAAGGGATCTTTGTGTTGAGACAGATATTTGAACCGAAACCGAACACCAAGTTTTCAACCAAGTCCAAAGCTAAGAGAGAACTCACCACACCACCTCCCCAAAAAGAGTACTGTAAGGCATGTTCACAAGATGTGTTAGGAGTACTGGCCCACACTGCTCTATTGTGGGGGCTTATTAGTGACTGGGGAACAGTGAATGCTCGAAGGTCAGCGAGGTGCCACTAATTACCACTAATTGCTTTCTGCCCAAGGTAGCCCACAACCCATGTTGTGGGGAAATCAATGTAATGGCCATCACTTCTGGCAGAGCTCAGTCAATGTTTCATCAGCACTACCTGCTGTTGAGCTACAGTTCCTTCAGATTTGCGTTCAGCGAGTGGCTGCTGAGCTGCTGCCTAGCAGTGAGTGGAACTTTTGAGCCTGCAACCTTGGGACACCTGAAGTACAAAGAGGCTACACTGCTTGTTGCAGTGCTCTGCAGGAAGGAAGCAGCAACAGATGGTATTTACGTACACAAGGGTTACGCACAGAGTATAAACACAGACATGAAGTGCTCAGCAGAAATGTGCTGTGCATGGAGTTTACTTACACAGATTAGTAAAATGAAAATATTATTTCAATTTTCCCTCGACAACACTCTAGGAGAAAGCTTCAGAGTTACCCATGCAGCTATCTGTGTTATTTATAAAATTACCTGCCCTACTTTGCACAGAAATAGTTTCAAATTCTTGAGAAAAACAGAAGTAAGCACTTGGGACTTGTAGCTAATTGGATTTGCAGCACATCTGGTAACTGTTGGCAGATCTACAGGTCTGTGGATGTGCAGCTCACATTATAAAATACTTGTATAAATGCTGTGTGTGTAAGATCTTTGAGTAATGAGGGGGCTATGACTTCTATGCAGCATAGATTTCATTAATCTAATCCATTATCAAATTAATGAGATGCTCTGCCAACACACTCCCAACTACTTCATCTTTCATGAAAGTGAGCAGTATAACAAAGAGAACGTTTGGATGTCAACCTAAAGGAATATATATTTAAATTTTAAACTGATAGCCATTGCATTATTTCAGTGGAATCTCCTTTCCAAAGATATCCAGGATTTATTCTGCTTGCTGTGACAGCACAGTGTCAGTTCTGTATTGATACTGCACACTGGTGACTGCCACTGTAATGACTCAGAGCACTTACCTCCTCCAGCTATCTACCTCACCCTGCTTTGCAGGGCTGAAACCCTGGAAATTAAGTGAGAAATATCCTGATCACTTTTTATGGGATCAAGAAAAAATGACACTACAGGACTTTTGATGTTCACCACAGAAAACCCCTACAGCCAAGAGCGTCTGGGGCAGCAGAGCTTCACAAATAACGCATCCCACTTCTCATTGCTGCTGCGGTATTTATTCCTTACCTGGCACTCACCAGCCAAAATATATCCTGAATCTAGAAATTAGACTGAGCCTTTATAACTTCTTTAGCATTAGTACATACTTAACTACGTTAGCATTACATAGAAAGTATTGTATAAGCTATGGAAAATCAGGAAAAGGGGAGAAACTATCTAAATGTTGATGAAACAACTCACAGGGGAACACAGAAGTGGGCTTAAGGCAGTTGTATGTCCTAATCCTCTCATCAATTAATTGCTTTCAATAATCTAATCACAAGACTCAACAAAATATTATTTCTCTAATCAAGAAAAACAAAGGGTAAAACCAAGGTGGTTTTGCTTTGTACATTGAAAAATAACCCTTTGCTTTTGTTCTATGTCCTGCTTTTTCTGTTCAGTCTTTAAAAGGGGCAAAATATATTTCAGCTGAATAGATCTTCAAAAATCCCTTTAGGAAAATGAGAGCTTGAAGCTCTCTGCAACACTGAAAATGACCCTTGAGAAAAATAATCTTAATGACATAGTTTGTTTCGTTATCTTTTTGCAGCATTCTTCCATCACTGCAAATCTGTGTTAGTATAAAATAATCCTTCTATCCTGAGAAACACCCGACTCACACAGCCTAACATTGTGTGGGATCTAACACACAACCATGATATTTTCTGGCATAAAAGGGTGTATGAGGACATCTTAAGAGTCTTCTTTGTGACAACCTGCCTCCAGTGTATTTCAGGACTACCACTAAAAGAGCTGCACGGTTGTTTGAGAAGGGGTACAGCGACATTTTTTAAAAGAAAATCATGTCTTCTGATGATTGTCGATGTTTCTTTGCATGTGGTGAGACAGTAGTGTTACATGTATATAAGTGATTCATGTTAATATATAAATAGTTCCTGTAATTTATCTTACAACAGCATCCTGTTGTACACCGAACAGCATCCTGGAGTGGATCAGAAGAGGGGTGGTTAGCAGATCAAGAGAGGTTCTTCTCCCCCTCTACTCTGCCCTGGTGAGACCACACCTGGAGTATTGTGTCCAGTTCTGGGCTCCTCAGTTCAAGAGGGATGTGGAGCTTCTGGAGAGAGTTCAGCGTAGGGTAATGAAGATGATGAAGGAGGTGGAGCACCTCCCTTACGAGGAGAGGCTGAGGGAGCTGGGTGTATTTAGCTTGGAGAAGAGGAGACTGAGGGGTGACCCCATTAATGTCTACAAATATTTGGGGGGTGGGTGTCAGGAGGATGGAACTGGGCTTTTCTCGGTGTCATGTAGTGATAGGACAAAGGGCAATGGTTGTAAGCTAGAACATAGGAGGTTCCACATCGACCTGAGAAGGAACTTCTTCACAGTGAGAGTGACGGAGCACTGGAACAGGCTGCCCAGAGGGGTTGTGGAGTCTCCCTCACTGGAGATATTCAAGACCCGACTAGACGGGTTCCTGTGTGACTTGGTTTAGGTGATCCTGCTGTTGCAGGCAGATTGGACTAGATGATCTTTCGAGGTCCCTTCCAATCCGTAATGATTCTATGATTCTATGATTCTATGTATTTTTTGGGAGTGTTGTTGTATTTATTATTTAAGTTTTCTTTGCCATGGTTGGGGTATGCAGTTCAGTGTTTTTAAAGGTGTATTTTAAGATACCTACGGAGAGCAAGGACCCCACGCTATTCTTGAAAGGCGTCTTCTAAGACACCTAAAGGAGGGCAAGGAGACCAAGCTATAGCAGAGAGGACCCTAGCAACAGCGAAAAGCCCGTGTTCATTAAAACCGTCCAGTCACGTGCTGGCTTCCTTTCAAGGAGGACACCTACTAACAGCGAAGAGCCCGCGCTCTTTTAGAACTGACCAATGACGGACCAGACAGAGGATATCAAGGAGGGGGGCTTCAGCCATTTTGTGTGTGGGAGTGCAGAAGGGAAGCTTTTGAACTCCTCCTCCTTGCGCCCAGCGCTACCCTTGTACTCAAAAGCGCTGTTTGCTTGTTCCTGTTTAATAAATTATTATTATTGGTTAAGAGAAACCTGTTTTGGGTCAAATTACTCATAACAGTAGGAAAAAAAGATCTAAAACTCTGAGGACCCAGAGGATGTCCTACACCCATTCCGATACTGGACAAATTCTGCACAAGGGCACTTTTGTCCTTGGATTGTTAATTCCAGTAAGTGGTAGTGGCATGGCATGACTTGAGCTGCTGGAACTGTTCCACTGGCTAAAATAAGATGTTTAAGACCTTGTCAGCATTCCAGTTGGAAAACTTGTGTTATGGATCCTTTTTTCAGTACATTACCCTCTGTTTTATTTTTCTTTGAGAAAACAAATTGGTTTAGCAGTTGCAGCAATTCACATGCCATAAGGGTATGAATTAGAGGTTTGAAATGTCCAGACCAAAGAAAACAAAGTGTACATTCAGAAACTGGCATCTGCTTCGTATGCAAAACACATTTTCTTAGGGCTCCTTACTTGGGTAGAGTTGTTTCAAAGGCAATTTTACAAGAGACATTATGAAAGGGATAAAAAAGACAGAAAGATCAATTTTACATGCACTTGCTGTGCAAATCCTTACCTGCTCTTCCACAGTCCTCACAAGAATTGATGCCCTACACGGCAATGCCAGCGTGAACACCTTCCCCTGTAAAACCTACCGAAGGACATCTGGGCAGACAATCAGCCACACATTCATGGAACGCTGCCATAGGAACAGTGACTCAGAGAATGTGGCTCCTACAGGGCTGCTGATTATCTCAATAGGACGAGCTTATACGGGAAACTGTATGAAATCAACTGTATTAATGTCAACCTAAAAACAAGCAAAGGAATCACATCCATGTCTGTGAACACAGGAGAGACTCAGGTCATTACTCAAACATATTTTTAAGGTTCAACACCATCACGGAGTGAATTTTAGTTTCTATGAAGTTGATAATAACTTCTTTAAAGTCAGAATTAGTAGTAAGAAAAAGCCCTTTCCTGTTATTGGCAGTTCAGCCTAATGAGGAAACATAAATTACAAACCGGATTACAATCCTAAATCACATTGCCAATAAGACTTTAATCACTTTATTTCAAACTACTCAGGGGATGGGGGAAAGAGTCAAACACAATTTGGAGGGTTTTACACCCATGAAGACAGACATAATCGCTTTGTTCAGATGCCGGGAAGCCCAAAGGAAAACTGGAACATAAAATTGAGAGCACAAATTTATAAGAAAAACATTTACCGATACTCCTCAGTACAGTGTCTTCTTCTGCCCAAGCAGTGTTTTCTTACAAGCACTTTTGCTAGCAAATAACAGTGGTATGAGCGGTGCACTGCAGCCTTTTAGGCTGTAATTCAGAAAATGCCCTTCATTTTATAATTTGGAAGATGACTATAGGTATAATCAAGCACAGAAGCCATGAAAATACACAGTGTGCTCTAGACAACTTCCAAGATTGTGCTAAAATGGTTTCAAAATGCTAGGAGAATGTGAGAAGACTCATCAGGTAACACAAAGGTGTTTCCAAATCTGCAGTTCAGACACCTCTCTAACCATGATACAGTAAAGTGATGCTTTGAAAATAATAGCTGTGAGATTAGAAATGGTCTAAGTCACAGAATCATACAATCATTAGGGATTGGAAGGGACCTCAAAAGATCATCTAGTCCAATCCCCCCACAACAGCAGGATCACCTAGACCAAATCGCACAGGAACACATCCAGGCAGGTCTTAAACGTCTCCAGTGAAGGAGACTCCACAACTCCCCATGGCAGCCTGTTCAGTGCTCTGTCACCCACACTGGGAAGAAGTTCCTGCTCATATTTATGTGGAACCTCCTATGTTCCAGCTTAAACCCATTGCCCCTTGTTCTATCACTAGATGACATTGAGAAGAGCCTGGCTCCATCCTCCTGACACCCACCCTTCACATATTTATAGACATTAATGAAGTCACCCCTCAGTCTCCTCTTCTCCAAGCTAAATACACCCAGCTCCCTCAGCCTTTCCTCGTAAGGGAGGTGTCCCACTTCCTTCATCATCCTCATTGCTCTACACTGGACACCCTCGAGCAGCTCTGTGTCCTTTTTAAACTGAGGGGCTCAAAACTGGACACAATACTCCAGATGTGGTCTCACCAGGGCAGAGTAGAGGGGGAGAAGAACCTCTCTTGATCTGCTGACCACCCCCATTCTGACCCACCCCAGAATGCTGTTGGCCCTTTTGGCCACAAGAGCGCATTGCTGGCTCATAGTCATCCTGCTGTCCACCAGAACCCCCAGGTCCCTTTCTCGGATGCTGCTCTGCAACAAGTCAGTCCCCAACCTATACTTACAAGACTCTTTACTTACCTTGTTATAGTTCATCACATTTCTCCCTGCCCAAATCTCTAGCCTGTCCAGGTCCTGCTAAACAGCAGCATAGCTTGCTGGGGTGTCGGTGACACCACCCAGCTTTGTGTCATCAGCAAACTTGCTGACAGTGCACCCTAATCCCTCATCTGAGTCATTAATGCATAGATTGAACAGGACTGGTCCCAGCATCAACCCCTGGGGCACTCCACTAGATACAGGCCTCCAACTAGACTCTGTCCCATTGACCACTACTCTCTGGCCTCTATCCTGCAGCCAGTTCCTGTTCAGGCTGTGAAGAAAACATTTGAAGAATCTAATAAACAGATGATCTTCAAACAAATGCAAATCTCAGTAAGTTTTCAATGTGAAAACTTAACGTTACCGATGGGCAGTGTCTGTAGCTGCAGTTTCTAGTTAAAAAATGACCTTCTAAGCAGGAAGGTGGAAAGACATTGGGTCACTTTGAACGCCCAACACATTTGGCTTATTCCCTTCAATGTATGATTTTAATAAATGTCACTCCAGCTGGAGTGAGAAGCAGAGAGTAACTGAAAATTAACATATACAAAGCATCACCAGCAAGAAAGACTCTGTCTGCATGTAATAAAAATAAGCACTTCAAGCCAGTTCTCTCGTGCCAACTGGCTCTTCTCTTCCTGTAGCTGTACCCCACACCCCCAGCATTGCCTAACAGATGTTAAGTTTTGTGGCTCACCCGGCTTAGGTTACTGGAAGGGCTGTTCCACAAAGCCACCACAGAGCCCAAAGCCATTCTACCCATCAGACATCCTGGATGGCTGCCTGCCCTCTGAGCGAGTGCCTGTTCATCCATGGCAACTCGTCTGTCAGGTGCCCTTTTCTTCTTGTGCTCCACAATCATTTCAGCGTCACCACAGGAGTTCCGAGCCGGCTAGGCTGGCACAGATCTTTGGACTGTTGAGCAGATTTCCTTAATAGACCTTAATCTTTCCTTTCTTCCTTGGCCTTGAATTTCTACTGCCCAGAGCTCCAAACTCCAGTTTGGGCAATTGTTCAGGCTGAGCTCAGGTGTGTTGTCCTTCTCTCAAAGCATAAGTACAGCTTTCATAATTTCATCACTTTTACTAAATAGCCATTTCTAACAGACATTGGACACTAGAATCTTGCTGCCATGGATCTGGGACTGATGTGACTCACTACCTGAGCTGAATTGAAACCTGTTAGGGCCCCTTGTGCTCCTGCTGCTGTTGCTGCTACAAGGATTCATGTTTTGCTACTTAAATTATGAGGTGATTGTTTTCCTTTGTTGTAAGACGAAACAATTTTGAGGGGGAGGAAATCACTCATCTGGCTTGAAGACAAGTATATTAATAACTTTTACTGGCACCCACTTTCAGTAATAGTAGTTTGAATGTTCACTTGGCGAAGGAACACAGTCCCCAAAAGTCAGAACTAGCAAGAGTCCACTGTAAATGCAGGCAATAAATGAAAACAGTTTAATCCTGACCATTGGACCTTTCATAGAATCATAGAATCATCAGGGATTGGAAGGGACCACAAAACATCATCTAGTCCAATCCCCTGACACAGCAGGATCACCTAGACCAAATCGCACAGGAACACATCCAGGCAGGTCTTAAACGTCTCCAGTGAAGGAAACTCCACAACCTCCCTGGGCAGCCTGTTCCAGTGCTCTGTCACCCTCATTGGGAAGAAATTCCTTCTCATATATATGTGGAACCTCCTATGTTCCAGCTTAAACCCATTGCCCCTTGTTCTATCACTAGATGACATTGAGAAGAGCCTGGCTCCATCCTCCTGACACCCACCCTTCACATATTTATAGACATTAATGAAGTCACCGCTCAGTCTCCTCTTCTCCAAGCTAAATACACCCAGCTCCCTCAGCCTCTCCTCATAAGGGAGATGCTCCACTTCCTTCATAATCATCATTGCTCTACGCTGGAATCTCTCCAGCAGTTCCACATCACTTCTGAACTGAGGGGCCCAGAACTGGACACAATACTNGATGCTATGTGAAACTGTGTCAAATGCCTTACTCAAGTCAAGATAGACTATATCCACCGCTCTTCCATCATCCATCCACCTGGTTCTGCCCTCATAAAAGGCTATCAGGTTGGTCAAGCATGACTTTCCTTTTGTGAAGCCATGCTGACTGTCCCTAATGACCCTCTTGTCCTTGATGTGCCTGGAGACAGACTCTAGACCAAATTGTTCCTTCTCCTTTCCTGGGATGGAGGTGAGGCTGACCAGTCTACAGTTACCTGGGTTCTCCTTCTTTTCCTTTCTGAAGATTGGAGTGACATTTGCTATCCTCCAACCCCTAGGCACCTCTCCTGATCCTCATGACTTAGACAAGATGATGGAGAGTGGTTTAGCAATGATTTCTGCTGTGTCATTTAATACGCGCAGGTACATCACATCTGGGCCCATGGATTTATGTACAACCAGTTTGATCAACTTATCCCTAACCCAGTCCTCAAGACAGGCTCTTATCTTTCCTCACCTTCCTCTGGAGCCTCAGCAGTTTGGGGCTTGATGTCAGGACAGGGACAGCCCCCAGAAGTACAGAAAGAGACAAAGAAGGTGTTCAGTGTCTCTGCTTCCTGTGTATCCTCTGTCTCCAGGGCAACCACCTCATTTAGCAGAGGCCTACACTGCCTCTAGGTTTAGTTTTACCTGCAATGTATTTGAAGAAGCCCTTTTTGTCGCCCTTGACCTCTCTTGCAAGGCTGAATTCTAAGGAGGCTTTGGCTTTCCTAGTTGCATCCCTATATTCTCTCACCAGAGCCTTATAAGCATACCAAGTGGCCATCCCCTCCTTCCATGACCTATAGGCTTTCTTCTTCTTCGTTTGCCCAGCAGTTCCCTGTTTAAACACACAGGTGTTCTAGCTCCCTTCCTTGACTTCTTTCCTGTTGGAATGCTCTTTTTTTGGGCTTCATGGGTGCTTGCCCATCAGCTATCCCACCACCCCTGATTCAGTTTCTCCCACTGTCCACCAGATGCCAGAAGATTGGCTGATTCTTCTAGGTCTCCAGTGCTATCTAGGTCATGAGAAGAGGGAGGATCTTCTCCTTAAGGCCTTGGGCTCTGAGTGTTAAATCAGGAAAGGTGTATCCTCATCCTCTCACACTGGCAAGTTAAAGCTCATTTCAGCTTTCTCCTTGACAGCTAAGATTGATATGGAGTGTATTTGTGAATAAAAACACCTCAGGGAAGAATTTGTTCTTATCTACCAATATCCAAAAGGGCTCTCAGAAAAGTAGCACAAACCAGCTCATTTCCAGTAAATGATACTTAAGTAATTCCAGTGAATGACCCTAAAAAACCTGTACACATAGGGGAGCAAGCACTTAGTCGGTTCCAGACTGGTACTGAAGTTAATTATTCAGCCAAGGTCACTGGACAAACACCATTTAAAGTGAACTTGATGGGTCTTTTTCATTTGGATCAGCAAGGACACCAAACGAAATTCTGAGGTCAGAACTGCTGTGGATACCAGTGACCCTTGGGTGACTGTTTTGTCAGCACGGCAAGGGGCTTCTCAAGTGATCAGACCATTTAATAACAAAACATTGCAATAACTACTGGTTTGTGTTTATACTGACAGAGAACACTAAGAATATACCAGACATTCCAGCAACTCCATTAACCAGCTCTGCATGCATCTCATGCTGTCTCAAGGGTCCAAGAGTTTATGTGGTATCTCACCTGGTTTGAGCGCACAGCTAATACAGGACTGGGACACACTATTGGCAGTAGAAAAAAGAAAGGTTTCTTTCATCTGAGTGTTCTTGGCTCATGTTGTACGTACAGTTCTCGTGCACAAAGCATTGTAACTGTAGTCCTGAGCCTAGCCTGGCCTCAAGTTCCAAAAACCAGAGAACAGATATGACATTTTCAGTGTATTTGCAGGAGAAAAACCCCAACCCAAAAGCAAACAACAGCAATTTCTCCAGAAACCTCTAGTTTACCAGTAATTGCTCTTCTAAGCCAGTTGTAAAGCACAGTTAATAAACACCTCTCCTTATTTTCCATGAGTTGTCTCTAGGCACCAAGTTGCATTACAGATTCTAGCTGCCACCATAAATCTTTCTCTCCTAATCACACAATTACACTGCTTTCATAGAATCACAGACCTCAGAGCTCATCCAGTTCCAACCCTCCAGGCAGGAACACCTCTCACTAGCCCAGGAGCTTCTTGGTTGATTGAGCTGTCCTTGGACTCAGGTGCATCTCACACTCCACAGGCAGCAACCACCAAGCGTCCCCTACCTTTTGCATTAGAACAAAGTAACATTGTTTTTAAGAACATATTATAAAATACTGTTTTAAAAACAAATGCTAGAAACACAGGTTAGTTCATATCCAGAAAAAAGCTGACTGAACGCTGAAATCAGTGAGGAAGTTGTGTATTTTAATGTATTTATTCAAATTTATTATTTGGAAGATATTTTATGCCACTCACACCCAACCTGTGAAAGATCAGTTTTCTCAGGGTTATTTTTAATCACTGAAACATTAATTCACAGATGTTGTAATTAAAAAGAATCATTACACTGAGGATAAACACTAAACAGATTCTTCTCTGTACTCCTAGATCATAAAGACAACTAATGAATGTTGTCTTATTTATTTCATAACTGATCACATGCAGCACCTTGATTAACAGCTGCAGAACTGCAGACAGAATCAGAGAATCATTGAGACTGGAAAAGACCTCTAAGATCATCAAGCCCAGCCCATGCCTAACATCACCACATCAGCCAGACCATGGCACTAAGTGCCACATTCAGTCTGTCCTTAAACACCTTCAGAGATGGGGACTCCACCACTGCCCTGGGCAGCCCATTACAGGCTCTGATCACCCTTTCCACGAGGAAGGGCTTCCTAACATCCAACCTAAACCTCCCCTGGCCCTGCCCTCTTGTCCTGTCACTGGTTGTCTGGGAGAAGAGCCCAACCCCCACCTGACTACAACTTCCCTTCAAGGAGCTGTAGAGAGAGAAAGTCCCACCTGAGTCTCCTCTTGTCCAGGCTAAACAACCCCAGCTCCCTCTCCTCATCAGACTTTCCCTCCAGTCCCTTCCCCAGCCTCGCTGGTCCTCTGGACCCACTCCAGCACCTTTCTTGCAGTTAGGGGCCCATCCCTCGATCTTGCAGGCAATAAATTCCAGGAAAGCTGCTTCCTCTATCAATTTGAACCCACTGTTCAAGGAGGTGTTATGCAACATTTCCTTGAGTTTCCTGGAAAAACATGCTATGAACTTACTGCTGCTTGCTGACTGTGTCACCAGCCATGCTTCAGAGGTATGTCACACAGTCCTCTGCAGCTGGAGATGTCAGCTTTCACTTGAGGACTTGAGGGAGCACATTAGTCAGGGGGTGTGAAGCATTGTCCCCCACCTCAGCCCGCAGACAAGAAGGAAAAGTAGGCTGAAGGGAGATCTTAGTGCCACCTACAACTACCTGAACGAGCCTCTTCTCTCTGGTGCCCAACAACAAGCTGCACACTGCATCAGGGGAGGTTTAGGCTGGATGTTGGGAAGAATTTTTTCACCCAGATGGTGATCAGCCTTTGGAACAGGCTGCCCAGGGCAGGGCTGGGGTCCCCCTCCCTGAATGGATTTAAGAAGTTAATAGATCTGGTGCTAAGGGACCTAGTTTTGGGGTTACCTGGCACCCCTAGGTTGAAAGTTCGACACTATGGTCTTAAAGGTCTCGTCAACCAAAGACACCCTGTGATTCTGTGAAAAGAACAGCTGATGACTGGAATTTGAATGCCTGGTCCAAAACCATTGGCCTTACCTGTGTAACTGCACATGCATTTGCTAGTTTGTGCTGAGTGACCCATGTGACTGCTTTCTATATGTCAAACACCAGAGTTGAGAGGAACCTGAGCTCAGGCAGCTGAGAGCACCTTTCAGGTATGCCGTGGGCTATGCTCATGTCAGGCCTCACCCCTGGCTGCTGGAGCTACAGTGGCCTACAGAGTCTAAAGCTGGGTTTAGAAATCACATGAGGCCCCGTAGCAGTGCAGAGAGTCACTGAATCTGTCTGGTTTGGGTTGAAGGGACCCTAAGGCTCATCCAGCCCAACACAGTGAGCAGGGCCATCTCTAACCAGAGCAGGTTGCTCAGAGCCCCAGGGTCCAACCTGACCTGGGATGGTGCGAGGGATGTGGCTTCTTCCACCTCTTTGGACAGCCCATTCTGGTTGCAGAACGGGTCTGTTTGTTACCCCAAATCTGTCGGTTACCCCAAGTCTCTCGGTTATCCCGGCTGTGTACGTGCCTCTGACGGCCCCGGGCCTGCAGTGCGGGGTTAAACCACCAGGGGACGCCAGAGTGCGGCGAGGGCTACCCAGCTCCGCTCCGTGACGTCACCCCAGGTGCTGTTCCCCCACCCTCCCTCCCCGTGGGCGGGGCCTGGCCAACCCTGGCGGGGCGAGCGCATGCGCGCGGCAGAGGCGGCACCGGGGCTCGGGGACGCGCGTATGTGCGCGCGCGGCACAGGCAGCAGCGGTGGTGAAGGCTGCTGCAGTGCGCGCTCCCGGCTGCCGTGTGGTCGCGAGCAGCGGGCGGGCTCAGGCTGTGGCCGGCAGCGCCATGTCGGCCATGATCGAGAAGGAGTTCCAGGAGATCGACGCCGCCAACGAGTGGCAGGCGCGGTACCTGGTGAGCAACGGGCGAGGGGGAGATGGGGGGTGGGTGCGCTGCGGCCCAGCCCCGGCTGGGGACGGGGTTGGGGGGTGGCAGCGTTAGGTACCAGCCCACGCCAGCACAACCCGCTGGGCCACGGCTCCGTTTCAGGTGCAGGCGGCAGGGCAGAGGCTGCGCATGCGTGGGGCCGCGCGCTTGCGCACTCGTGCTGGCTGTGGGGTGTTGGAGGTCTGCGGCGCGTGCGCGGCCCGGTAGCGGTGGCTCCGGGGGCCCCCCGACCTGAACCGGGAAGAGGGGAAATGGACTGGAGCTAATGGAATCAAAGTGTGTTACGTACGCGGAGAGCCAGATGTGGGGCAGCCGCGCTGTGCAATGCATTTCTGTCAGTTTTCTCTATTAGGACTTGGTGTTTTCCCCGGGTATTCAACTCATTTCATAGAGGCTGAGAATCGCCCAGGCTGGAAAAGACTTTCTGGATCATCACGTCCAACCACTATCTCAACTGCTCCAATCCCACTGCTGAAACCTATGCCTAAGCCCCTCATCTACTTTGTGTTAAAACCGAAGAATCCAGCTCTGCTTAAAAACACGAAGAGAAAATAGCAAACAATGAGTTTAAATAGCACAGAAAGGCTCTGTTTGCTGGTTACTGGGTTTTACACCGATTTTTTTTTAAGAGGAAGGTATATTCCTTTCAAAAACCATACAACCTCTCTTGAGAAATGCGAGTTTACCTGCAGAAAAAAGAAGTAGGTGGTAGAGTTTTATTCTTCCTGCTGAAACCAGTTTTTGCCCTTCAGTGCCATGAATTTGCCAAGACTGGTGGTAAAATTCTATATGAAGCTCAGACTAGTTACGCAGACTCCCAGAGACTGAATCAGTGACTGAATAAATACTGGTTTTCACTTGTTTTTTTTCCCACTGCAAGTTTTTCTTGTGTAATATGTGTTATCTGATTTGTTTCTTCAATTTGTGATGGCTGGATCGGTTGTAGAGAACACTGATTTTAGAACTGGTCATTAAACTTGCTCAAGTTTAACTTTTTGCCACAAATCCCCCTAGGGCATTAGCAGAGGAGTGTTTTGAGCTGCTTCTGTGTTTCTTAACTAGATCACAGGTTTCTAGCCACAGATGATGCTGTTGCTTTCATAAACAAACCAACCCCTAACATCCTATGATCCTATTGCATCGTGTTCTGGAGTAACAGAGAATTTACACTTCATGGGAGCTTGGCTGTGGCTGCCTGCCAGATGCATTTATTTATTCAGTGTGCATGTGGTTGCTCCGAAAGCTTGTCAGCCATATGAACTACGGGAGAAGACAAGTTCAAGGGTGCTGTAGCAAAAGGGTTTATTAGACAGTGTTTTCGTTAAGTAGGTGTTTACAGAAATACGTAGAGCATTGGTGCTTCATAGTTGCTGCTCCACATTGTGGGTTAGGTTCTTTCTGGGTTGGACACTACTGGACAGGACACTACTGAAGTAGTGTCACACACCAGATGCTAAAATATGGAGCTTCCTATTATAGATTAACTTTCCACTGAAAAGTCCTTTTTCACACAGAATCACAGGATGTTAGAGATTGGAAGGGACCTCAAAAGATCAGGATTGCCTAGATCAAGTCACACAGGAACATGCCCAGGCAGGTTTAAGCATCTCCAGAGCATCTCTTGGGCAGCCCATTCCAGTGTGCTGTCAGCTTCATTGGGGAGAAGTTTCTACTCATATTGATGTGGAACCTTTTATATTTCAGCTTACATCCATTGCCCCTTGTCCTATCATTTGGCTGTGTTTGTTGTCTGGGCACAGACTAGGGACTTTGAGAAGGCAAAGAAGGTACTAAAGATGGAAGAACGTTTAGTTTTTACATGCTCTTCAGGCATAATGATCACAGGTAGCAACATCAGTGGGGGAAAAAAAAGGATAATTCAAACTAAAATACAGTTATTTCTGAATTCTACAACATATCTGCTGAGATGGCATCAGTGTAGAGATACAAAGATAAAAAGATAGATAAAAACATTTCCCTTCTTTGGAGATGTGTTTCTGTTGTCTGTGAGGTAAATTGGTGTTATGTTGGTGAACTTGTGGAAAGAAACACTCAGAAGCAAAGGATTGTTAGAACTGAACATTCAGAACGTTCTGAACATTTAGAGCTCCCTAATATATTGTGTAAATGATTGTAATTGAGTGTCTTCCAAAAGCAGACTATTGAAAGGTTTGTATTGATGCCTGGGGAGCAGCAGGCTGTGATTTCACATTGATGTTTGTGAATTGTTCCTCAGATTGTGTCATGTTTAACTGCAGTTATATGGGTTGAACCATCAAACCACTAAGACCAACCTTGTGGCTGTTAACAACAGCCATAAAATCATTAACTAATTTGGTTACCTCTGTGGGGATTTATGTGCCAGCTGGTGTGAAGAAGCACTTCTGGCTATCCCAGTTTCTTAGGGCTGTGGGAGATAACAGTTTGAGGTAAACTCCTAAGCCTAATAAATATCTGAGGTTCCCCCCCGCTTTGTTCCTGCCTCAGCAGTTGCTGACCAAATGGTGTTTGTGTTAATAGGGTGGTGTTAGCCAAGTGCAGAAAGATGTAAACGGCAACAGCTTGGCTGAGGAGGAGACACGTGTTTTCTGAGAGAAAATAACACCAGGTGTAGTAAAGGTTGGGTTAAAGATGTTAATTATTAATAACCTTGATTAGCTAATAAACTGGAAAGCCTTACTACGATAGGATATGCAGAACAGTAACCTTAATCACCTCACTGGCTAAAAGTGAATGGCTTTTTTTTTTAATCTTTTAAAGGAAATTCGACATAAATCCAGTGACTACCCTCACAGAGTTGCAAAATATCCAGAAAACAGAAATCGAAACAGATACAGAGATGTTAGTCCCTGTAAGTATAATTTCTGTGATTGCTGCAGTAAACCTTCTGGATGTGATAGTTACCCAGTTTAATTTTATTAGCTGTAGCGAATGAATTATGGTCATCATAGGATGTGTATTTTGTATGTTTTAGTTGGGTATCCTGTGGTATCAGTTGGTTTTGTGTCACGTGCATGAGCACAGTGGGGAAGACTGTTGGTTAAACTTGCTGGTTGGTGATTGCAAATCAGAGGTATTAGGTAGTAGGTAAATGTTTTGTGAGCCGAAAAGTGATGTTTTAAAGATATTTATCTCATAAAGAAACAATTTGTTTGATATTGGTTTAACTGTCAAGATGTTGCCAAGCACAGAAATTAGGTAAATAAGCCTTGATTAGCAACAAGTTTCCTCTTGGGCTAAGTGATTCTGCACATTCATAAGATTGTGGGGGTAAATGCCTTGATTTTGCTTTTGGAAAGACTTGACATTTTGATATTTTTATCTGTTTGGAAGAATATTTGCATGAAGTTGTTCCTTGGTTTTTCTCAATAGGGTATAAAGTTCTTTGTATTTCACCAACTGTTGTAAAATAGTCTTTGTGACATAATTTACATCTCAGGTGAATACAGTTGGTTTTTTTGCTACAGAAATGTTGTGGATTTTTTTCTCCCAACAGCGTTTACTATAGAAAGTGTAATCAGAAGTAGTCATTAAGAAGTTACCAATAGGTAATTACAGCTGGAAAAAACATCCTAAGTCACTTTCAAGAAGACTAGGTAAAAAATTTAGTCTACATTTTTCTATAGAATATCAAAGTGGGAACAGATGAAGTGTTGGTGTGTTCTGTAGTATGAGGTTCCCAGAGGCTCATTAAAACCTTGCTGCTGGCTGATCTAGAATTTCTGAAGGGTTACTGCTGTGTTGGGGCTTTCAGTTGGAGAACCTGGTCTCAACACCTATGGTAAGTTTGGAGAAGTGCTGAACTCCTTGTTTCCAGCTGAAAGCTGTGGTAACAGCGTGCGCGCAACACGTCTCAAAATTACAGGGAAAGGGGCTCGAGTTGAGTCACAACAGTCAGAAGCAGTGGTAGACCATTAGCAGAGCACTAACGTGGCACAGCCTGTTGGCAATAACTGGATCCGTGCTGGCTTCATGCTGAGTCTCGATGCTGTGCTCTGGTGAACTTTATCCCAGCATACACAGAGCCTCTTTGCCGTGTCTACATGACATTCCCTGGTGTGCTCTGTGTGAGAAATGCACGGCCCTGGAGAAGATGGGTTAGTCAGGACTTGCGAACTTCTGTTGCAAAGAGAGAAGGGCTTCTTCAGGACCTTTGCTGCGCTAGGTGGAGGTACTTCTTTGTCCCAGGTTTGCTGTTCTGTTACCTCCTCCCTCACACTAGAGGGGGTTTGGGTTGGAAACTATGAAAATATGATAAATTATGATAATAGGAAAATGCTTTCCCTAAGAGGGTTACCAAGGCCTGGAGGGGTTGAAAAGCCATGGAGATGTGTTGAGGGGTTATGGCTTGGTAGAGGAAATAAGGCAGTGCTGGGGTAATGGTTGAACCTGATGATCTTAAAGGTCTTTTCCACCCTAAACAAATCCATGACTCTGTGAGTGCTGCATTAACATCTTACTGGTGCTAAAGTAGGTCATGTTTTATTCGCTTTCTCTTTCATACCTAAATTGTGATGGGCATTGTAAGAAGAGAAGGCAGGAAATTGGATTTGAACCCATGAGACTCAGTCTCATACAATATCTATGGCAGAAGCTGCGTTCATGGATTTACTGTTTCTTCCATCCACAGATTTAATTTCTTGGGCAGTGATGCAAAGAGAGAATGGCACCTTACCTTGAATGTGCTGATGGGTTTTTCTTCCTTTATGAAAGAGCCTTTATAACGTAAATCAAGACTTTGTGTTATTGAAGCAGCATCTAGTAATGCCTGTGAGAATATCTGAGAGGTGGGACTTGTATTCACCTGCTGTAGTTTTCCAGAGCTCACAATGTTCCTTAGCCATGACGTGCCTTTTGCAGTAGTGAAGAGCACCCACCACCTCTCCTTGGTCATGGCAAATCCAGCTTCTGAAATGCTTGTTTAGCCAGGAGGAAATTAATTATATGATTATATTAATCCCTGGACCCTGTGCAAGAGGAGAGAGAAAACCAGATATAAATTTACTCTTGAAGTAGTAGCTGGGCTCAAGAAAGGGTTAGAGTCATGACAAGGTGGTTGAAATGAAGTGTCATGTGATGACTGCACTAAGATGGTGAATTCTCTGCATGAGACATGTCTCAGTATTTAGAATTTGTGAAAGAAGGAAGGTTTGAATGGTGCCACCCAGCTAACCTGCAGAGCTGGGCACTAGGAGCAGGGCTGCATGAGGAGAGCAGAGCAAAACACTCTTTAAATTCAGTCCTGCTGAGTTTTACATCTGTGTGTTTTCAAATACGACTCCGAATCGCCTCTGTAACGATAACAAGAACTGGTAGGAGGAGGAGACCTGAAAGGGAATCTGATTAATACCATTCCAAGGTAGTGGTACCTATGTTTCAGAGCAGCCAGGGTAAAAGCCATGTGGTTGGGTCACTGTGGTCAGCTCATGGAGTTGGGGTGCAGGCATGCAGGGAACTGGCATTGCAGAAGCGAAAGGCAACTCCGTCTTACACAATTGCAGCATCTTGGTCCTTCACTTAGCAGTTTTCCTACTCTTCAACAGTGTTTCAGTGGAAACCAGGTAGTACTGCCGGTATTCTGAGAGTCAGAGGCCTTCAGAACCAGCAGTTAAACGTTTAAGACCCAGCTGCTTAAACAAATTGTGAGACACAATGTGACAAAAATGTTTTATTTCTCCATAGCAATGAGAAAATGATTTGTGACTCCCCATAGCAGCCATTCCGGTCAGATGTGTGAGGTGCTCTCGCTCTGTCTCTGCATGAGGAGATGCAAAGATCATTTGGTTTTACAGAAAAGAGGGCAATTACAAGGGCAAGGAAAATGCTTTGTGTTGGTTTGCCCATTCCAACCACACTACACAGGACAGGTACACTGAAACCAAATTCATGCCTGTGAATTAAGTTTTATAGGTAAAAGTTTCTGTCATCAGGGAAAGGCTAGCAATCATTACCCTTTACAGTTGAGCTCCTCTTTGTCTCCAGTTTCCTAAATGTTTTTGTTAGTTGCATGAAGAATTGTGGTGCATGTGGAAGTTTGGGTAAAAGCCCTCAAGAGTCCCTGCCAAGGCAAAAATCAGTCTAGCAGTTTGGTGTTACTGTAGAGCAGGGAGAGGAATACTTCGGCTGTGTAGAACTACTGAAACAGGAAGTTAATCTGAAATAGGTTTGGTTTGACAGCCAGTCATTTCCTGAAGATGAAACCATTTCTCAGAAAACATTGTTAAGTGAGGAAAATAACTTGAGGTTATTATCTTTTATTGATAACTAATGAAATTCTAAGATTTTTGTTATTACTTTTCCTTCAAAATCATGCTCTTATTTGATAGGACTCTGGTGTCTCAGGTTGATTTTACTGTAAACCCGTTTAGAGACTGCTTACTGCCTTGCCAGGTGTAGAGGCAAGAGGAAATCCCCTCAGCAGAATTGGCAGAATTGGGTTTTATTCCTTTTAAATAATGGGGATAGATGGTGGGTTTACATGGTTTTATCTCTGGCCTTTCTTTGAAACATGGTGTGTGGCCCTATATCTTGGATCATCTCAAGATTTTTGCTGTTGGAGGCTCTTGAGAGGTTGTAATTTTTCTTGTTTTCTTCCTGCGGCCACTGGCAGACTTTGTGTTGGATGTTTCAGCTGTTGGAGAGAGGAATGCAAGGACTGTTGTGCTTTACAGGGAGTGGAGTAGGAGCTGATGCTGCTGGGTTTGCACATTAATTATCTTTGCAAAAATGTTCTCTTTCTGTCCTGTTTCGAGTGTGTGCGAGCAGGGAGATGTTCTGTCCCAAATAAAACCTGCTGCACTGCTTGTTCTTATTAAGTTGACATTAATGAGTTTTTATGACGTTATCTAATGATCTAACATCTTGTTACCAGCACTGTGGTATAAATAAACTCCCTGTGCTGCTTTTGGAGATACTTCTTGCCTTGAGCTTGGGGAAGAGTTTTAGAGCATATGTTGATCTAAATCTCATTGTATCTGAAGTTTTTAGTCGCAGCTCTTACAGGGATCACACATACATATATTTCTGTACGAAGGATAAGATGATGGTGTTCATTGCCTGTAACCAGGGACAGAGTGAGAAGACAGCAACCTGCCTTTCCTTTGCCTCAGGCTACCTCTGAATGTTGAGCCCCAAGTCTAGCGACAGAGTAATGTGAATAATTTAGCAGCTGGGGTAGGCTAGGCTTAGATAAGCGAAATGAAGGGGATTTGCTAGTAGGCAAGAAAGGTCAGGCTAGGTCACATGGATGGCTTATGGCTACATGTTTTATTTATGACTTTCTTTAATCCACTCTCCTCTGTTGTTAATAGCTGTGTTTGGGAAGCCAGAAACATCTCTTGGATAAAAGATAAATTTTAAGTTATATGGTGGTTTCACATCTAGAAACTCTGGTGTTTCCAAATAAAAACCTCAGAATAACCAGCTGCAAGAACTGTCTGATGTAAAATGCCAATCGTTTCGTATCTCAGTTTTGACTGAGATCATTTTCTTTTTAGCATGGAGTGGGCAAATTGGTGTGTAATGTGAAGTCTTGGCCTTGGCTGAGACACGGGGAGTGTTGTCAGTGATACTAGTGGGTTTTGACTGCAGTGGGTAATAAGAGTTTGCTTACCTCAGGGTTCTGGGAGCAGTTTTCTTAGTGCCAGACCCAGACTGAGAAGCATTGAGAGGGTTTTCGCTTCCTTTTCAAGCTGTACAGTTTGCTGAAATAGGGGAATTAGCACTTCAGAAAATGAGTACTGTATTTTAGCTGTTGTGGGCATGACAACGGTGAAGATAGATCTTTTAAGATAAGATCGAAGATAGGGTTTATCATTCATATAAATCTTAAGTACTTTGTAACTGGAAATAATTTACATGTGGGAAGTATATTACAGCTAAGTCACTGTCAGGAGCTGGCTTGCTTCGTTTAATTCAGAAGTGCAAGCCAGGGCTTGAATGAGGTTTCTAGGTCATTGTGTCCTTCAGGAACATTTCCCTTGAAAGAAAGGAAATGAATATATTGGAGCAGCTGTCTTTGTCCTGTGCAGAGTGTGCCAGCATGGTTTTGGGATCAGCCCTGTGTTGGCTGGGGAGGAGGAGGAAGGAGGAGGCTGACTGTGCAGAGAATGGGGCTTTGGAAAAAAACCATTGAGAGCTCTGTCATGTTTACAAAGCAGAATTTATAAGAAGGAAAAAACCAGAGGCTGGAAATGTGTATAATGATTCCAGTAGGAAACCTCCTTAGGGCAGGGGCAGTTATCTCCTACTGGCACAGCACAGCAGCTGCTGCTGGGTGATTAAACTGTTAACGGTGCTGCCTTGCGTCAGCTTTCCGAGAACACTAGTACCGGTATGTGTGATTTACTATAACGAGATCTTAAGTTTTTCCTGTTGGCAAATGACATGTAATATTTACAAAGGTCTTGGTTTTACTCCAGTAGCAACATTTCAGATAAAGTGATACGTGGAAGGGAAAAAGAGACACTTTCCTGTCCAGGCTAAATATAAGAGGAGATGCGTTGCACTTTAAAATGCATATCTGTCTGAACTTTACCGTATCTTGGCTTTGTGATTCTTTTTTTTTTCATTGTACAGAAGTATCACAAATTGTTCTTAAACTCCTGCCTTGTAGCTGGAGTGCTAATGAAAACAGACTAAACGAGTAACTTGTTCACTCTTTTCTATTAAAAATGGAATTTTGGCATATTTCTGTTGTCACGAGTTTAAGTGCTTAAAAGGTAGCCGCTGGGGGAGGAAGGATAACAATCCTGAATCTCAGTCCTTCAAAAAAATAAAAATCATTTTCTTTTACTTTCCATGAATCCGGCAGGATCTGCCAATAGCAGGCAGACAAGGGAGAGTGTTAAAGCAAATAAAGAATCAGCAAATGTGCTTTTCCCAGGTTTCCAAACACATGGAAAGTATTTCTAAACCATCTGACTGATCCATAGAACAACTGTTTAATTAACAGATTTTCCTTCAGACTGAGGTTGCATTTGTGGATTTCTTTTATAAGCCTTGTGCTATATAGGTGTCATGTGTGATATAGGGACTGAGTATGTTGGTAGTTGCTCATGTTGAACCTCAAGGATCTTGGGCTTTTCGCAAGGTGTTTGTCCAAGGGAAATTCACCTTTTGGTGAGCGTTGGACCCAGGGGGATGTAGGTTGAAAATTGGAATTGCACTGTTATTCTCTCGGAGCTCTTTCACTTTCTTTATGGCATCTCTTCCTGAAATGTGTTGAAGTCTCCTAAATAAAGTTTAGTTCACTATTTTTTCATTTACTCTTCTCATAAACAGTCTGTCCAGGCAGTTTGGTTTTGGGAGGGGAGGGAGAGCTTGCAGTCAGTTGGATCTCATTTCCTGGCAGTTGGTTTCGTACACATTTTAGACTAAAAATGCTGTTTATTTAATACAATCCTGATAAATGACTGAAGGGTTATTTACTGTGAGCAAGTCTGTTTACCTAAATGTCTCCCTAGAGAGTGAGAGATCAGATACTAAAAGGTTCTAGGAACAGCCACAGTGAGGTTTTATTATGCTTTAGTATGAGTCTGATAATCTTTTTCCATATTAACATCACAATTGGGAATGGAGTCCTTTGCTGTTCTCTGCATAAATTGGGGAATCTTCTATCTTGCCTGTGTAACTGTGATAGATTGAATCCATGTAATTAGATTAGGCCTCATTTAATTGGAAGATGTGTCAAATAGGTTCATTTTAGCATTTGCATCTGCTTTAGCACTTTTAGTTGAATATTAAGGAATAAATTACAGAGGAGATTACATTGATCAAAGCTTGGTCTGAATTACTGTTTTTGTTAGCTGTGAAAATTTAACTTTGGTGAAGTTTTATAGGTTGAGGTAGAATCAAAAATCTTGAGCTTCTGAATGGGAAGGAAACCCTGCAGTGGAGTGGTGTGGTGTGAGAAGGCAGAGTGCTGCTGCCTGCTGTGGCTTGCAGTGCTGTGTGCTAAGGAAGTGCAGCTTTTGAGGAATGGCTGAGAGCATCTCTTGGCATGTGTGGGACAGTTAGTTTGTTTGGTTGTGCTTTAAAGAAAACTGGGTACTCCAGTTTTCTGAGCGGCTTCTGTTAATAACTGCCTGAAATTACTGTGTTAGAATGCTGAGGGTAGAGTGAGACAGGCCATTATCAAAGTTACATGAGAAACGAGTTTCATGTGTGTTTGCAGGTTCCCATTTGGTCAGTACTGCAGGATTTATTTCTAACTGCTTTAGAGACCTCAACTTGCCCATTAGAGATGAGTGCATCACTCTTCATTTCCTTTGCGTTTTAGATGATCACAGTCGTGTAAAACTGCAGAACACTGACAATGACTATATCAATGCCAGCCTAGTGGTCATAGAAGAAGCTCAGAGATGTTATATTTTAACACAGGTAAGTAGTACCAGCTACTGGGTTATTACAGGGATTGAGAACCAGGGGAGGGAGATTTGTGCAGTTGTGTTTTGAATTTGGATGTTTCCTTGTCTCTGAAGTACGCTTACTCTGTAAGTATCTTCCACCGACTCCCTGTTTGAGCACACAGCTTTTTCTTAAAATACAAAATGCTGAAGGGAATATTCAAGTATGAATTTCAAGTACTGGAATGGTCTGTGCACTGTGGTTACCTTCTTGCCTCTAATTTCTGCCATGTTATTAATAATCTGTTTGAAGTTTTCAGAGGAAGACTTCTTCCTGTTTCACACAGTGAACTATTAAATGTGATCAACAGCTGCTTTGCCTAAACGAACAGGGTGCCCAGGGAGAGAGTTGAATGCCATCACTGGGCATGTGCCAAAGTGGTGGAGATCTGGAGCTTAGGGTCAGGTTTTAGCAGTGGCCTTGAGGCAGTTGGGTTCCTGGTTGGACTCAGTGATCCTAAAGGTCTTTTCTGACCTAATTTTGTGGTTCTATGATCCTCATAGCCTTAATTTTTTTATTCTTTATTATGCAGGGTCCACTACCTAATACATGTTGTCATTTTTGGCTAATGGTATGGCAGCAACAAACCAAAGCAGTCGTCATGCTGAACAGAATTGTCGAAAAAGAATCGGTAAGTAAGGTCAGGCCTAAAGGTATAAAGTAAACCACATAATTTGAATACAAGTTTGGCTGTTAGCTTCACACAGCTAACTGACTTTCTCACCGATGGACAACATAATCAAGTTTGGTGAGAACAGCATCTAATAAATAGACATCCAGAAGAGACAGGAGAAGATGCAGATAGAAATAAGATGGAGAAGCAGCAGTACAAGATGCTCTAGAACAAAATGGACAGTGGGAAAACAAGTTTGAATAGAAATATCTTTAGATTATTTTTTTCTAAGAGTAGGTTATTTGTTCTATAGTGATCTGAACTGATTGTAACAATGAAGACAAGCTGCTGCCGCCCAGCAACTGTCAGATCGAGTTATTTCTGAAACTTTACCAGCTGGTGGTATAGATGCAGAACACAGAAATCTTTGTGAAGTGTAGTTGTTTGGTGAATGTGCCTGAAGCACTGTGGAATTGGGTTATAAAAGCTCGTTGTTTGAGGTTTATGGGTTTCCTTTGGAATAGATTTGTTAGTGAAAAAGATTTTATTCCATTCAAAAGTCACTTATTTTCTTATGCAAAAATTCTCCTACAGGAAGTCCGAGTGCAGGGCAAGAGGAGTAATGGACAAGGGACAGTGTTGTATTGCTTTGTTAGTCCGTCTGTTTTACTACAGTCTTCCAGTATTCAGGAGGCCTTGGGAAAACTGCGTATGTTGTGTTTTGTAAACATGCAGGTCTGCATGTCACAAACAGAGTGGGGAAGCAATGTTGAAGCAGCCCAGTAAAGACCTCTGCTCGCTGTAGAGAACTAGACTGGGAAGAGGTAGAAGGGTTAAGGTATATTGTCAGCCCTACAGTGAAAGAAAGCACAAATGGATAAAGCTGGATTATAGCCACTGAAATTATTGTAGTAAATTACCTGTAAACATCAAAGACTTTGGAGTTCCTCAAACTGGGAGCAGGTACTTGAGGCTACTGCAGGGAATAATGGGGTCTTAGGGTCTGCTCATGCAAAGCCCAGCGTTCTGGGAAACTTAACCAAATTTTTCCTCTTTCTTTTGCCTTCTTTTTATAAAATCTCAGGTGAAATGTGCCCAGTACTGGCCAACAAAAGAAGAGGAAGTTATGACATTCAGTGAAACAGGTTTCCGAGTGAGGCTAGTATCTGAAGACATCAAATCCTATTACACAGTACATCTACTGCAATTAGAAAATATCAACGTAAGCTTTTCTCAGTCTGTATAGCTCGTGTGCCTCCTGGGCTTGAGTGTGTAATGAAAACTTTTCTAAGCTTAATCTCACTGCAGGTTTGACGGAGTTTTTACAGATTTTAATGTGCTTTGCTTTCTGATAATGTTGGGTATGTTTTTATGGCATCTGAGCAAGAGAGTTAAACCTGAATGAGTCTGTATGTGAGATGAGAGAACAGCTTCAGCATTTTTATGCTCATGTTTTTCATTTAGCAGTACCCTAATGTGTAAGAAATACCCTAAAAGGAGTAACTTAGAAGTTGATAACTCTGATTTCTTTTGATTATAGAGAATCAGACTCAGTAATTTCTGGTGCTCTTAATGGGATAGTTGTCCATATGAATCTTTCATACTACCATAAATTTTTGGGGGGAGGGGTCATTACCACCTGTAGATAGGTAACTTTATCTCCTCTTGCTTACCTCCACTTTTGCTCCACAGGGCCAACCATCCTTTTCTCTTAAAAATTAAGCACTTTGACAGTTTAATCAAGTTAAGCTCAAAAAAAAAAAAAAAATTGTTCCTGGCCTGAGCTTGGGTTGGAATTTGCTGCTTCTGTTTCAGAGCTGAAGACAGGATTGAAGAGCTTGTCTGTTTGTTCCAGCTGTGTCTTGTAAGATATTCTCTCTCCCTATAAACCTTGCCTTATTATAATTGAAAGTGCTAGGATGGCAAGTTCTAGTCAAAGTTGCCTTGTCAGTGGGTTTGGGAAAGGAAAGCTTGAAGGTGCGGCTTTGCATGGTGGTTTGTACAGCTAATTTTGGATGTATTTGGTCAAAATGATTTATTTGACTAGTAACAACAAATTGAGATAAGGTTTGTTAAATTGAAAACCTCCCTCATGAGATCAACAAGATAAAACTTAATGTGTTGTTCCTTGGTCTGTTCGACATAAGAAGGTCACAGAATCACGGTTATTGAGGCTGGAAAGGATATCCAAGATCATCCAGCCCAGCCCATGACCTAACATAACACAATCATCTAGACAAGGGCACCTCCAGGGATGGGGACTCCACCACTGCCCTGGCAGTCCATTCCAGGCTCTTACCACCCTTTCTGTGAGGAAGGACTTCCTAACATCCAACCTTCCTAACATCCCCTGGCAGCTTCAGGCCCTGCCCTCTCATCCTGTTGCTAGTTGCCCGGGAGAAGTGCCTAAACCCCACCTGACTACAACCTCCCTTCAGGGAGTTGGAGAGAGGGAGGAGGTCCCCCCAAGTCCCCTCTTCTCCAGGCTGATCAACCCCAGCTCCCTCTATCCTACTGAACTGAAGAGTTTCTGTTTCGTCATATGTTTATTGACAACAAAGGCAAAGAGAAAGCTTTTTGTGAAGCTGAGGCACATTCTCCTGACTACCAGAAAAGCTTCTCCATGTCTGATATTGACCCCTATTCCTAAGATTTCTGTTCCCCAAGCATGCAGTTTTCATAGTAAGTCTGTTTTGAGCTGAGTGATGCAGAAATCCCTTGAGAACCAGCACGACATATACTATGGGAGGTTTTTGAGTTGGGCACTTAGACGTCTGAGTTTGCCTTGGCCTGGCAAAGCAGACCTAGAATAACACCGCAGCTTTCTGTAAGAATTAGGTAATTATACCATAAAACTTGTGGAAACTGAGTAGTCACAGTAAGTTGAAACACGAGCTCAGCTATGTTTATACAAATCTGCTGGAGGGGACTTTGGTGGAGGCAGAATTGTAAGACATTGAGGCCACTTGATGCCTGGAATATGACATGAGTCATGAACAAAATATACTTTGAATTCCAGGAATACTTAAGAAATGTTAGCATTCCGTTGAAAACAGAGAGAATTAGAATTGTCTGTAGGGCAGCCACTCTGTGCTCAAGTAAATTAGTGCTACTGCAACAGCTCTGTAGTACATGATCCAAATACCTGCGTGTGAAGAGTAAAGTCTTCGTTTAATCATAGAATCATTAGGGATTGGAAGGGAACTTGAAAGATCATCTAGTCCAATCCCCCTGCCACAGCAGGATCACCTAGACCAAGTCACACAGGAACACATCCAGGCAGGTCGTAAACATCTCCAGTGAAGGAGACTCCACAACTCCCCTGGGCAGCCTGTTCCACTGCTCTGTCATGCTCACTGTGGAGAAGTTCCTGCTCATATTTATGTGGAACCTCCTATGTTCCAGCTGACACCCATTGCCCCTCATCCTGTCACTGGATGACACTGAGAAGAGCCTGGCTCCATTCTCCTGACACCCACCCTTCAAATATTTATAGACATTAATGAAGTCACCCCTCAGTCTCCTCTTCTCTAAGCTCCTCTTCTCCAAGCTCCTCTTCTCCCTCAGCCTCTCTTCATAACGGAGGTGCTCCACCTCCTTCATCCTCCTCGTTGCTCTACGCTGGACTCCCTCCAGCAGCTCACATGCCTTCTGAACTGAGGGGCCCAGAACTAGACACAATAATCCAGATGTGGTCTCACTAGTGCAGTGTAGAGGAGAAGAAGAACCTCTCTTGATCTGCTAACCACCCCCATTCTGATCCTGCTGATTCTGTTGGCCCTCTTGGCCACAAGAACACACTGCTGGCTCATGGTCATCCTGCTGTCCACCAGGACCCCCAGGTCCTTTTCTCCTACACTGCTTTGCAACAGGTTTAATGTTGTTTTCAGTTAGTCTCTGGATATGCAGTTGGTTTTGGTGGTGGTGGTTTGGTTTTAGTTTGTTTTTTTTAAAGAGCAGTTAGAAATACAGGTAGGACTTGGTGGGGGGCAATGTTTGTGTTTTAGGATTAGATCAGAGTTCTAAGTGGTTTGATTTATTTTTTTTTTGGTGTTTTTTTGTGTGTGTGTGCTCTAGGCGGACATTTGGGTTTACTGTTGAGGCTAGTGTTGTCCAGTAAAGCTTTGGAGAGGAGGTGGTGTTTATTGGTGTATTCCTGGGGATTTAGAAAGTACTTTTAATGTGCTTTGTTTTGCTGCTGATTACAGCGCAATTTCCTTGTGGTTCGTTGTGTATCTTCCATGATTTTGTTTAGGTAAGTTGGCCGCTGCATTCTTCTGTAATTGTTGAGATTCAGAACTGTCCTGTAGTAAGGCCAAGTGCTAGGTCCTGCCCTTGGGTCACAACAAGAAAGTGCAGTGCTACAGGCCTGGAGGAAAGTGACTGGAAAGCTGCCAGACAGAAAGAGAGCAGGAGGTAATGATTGATCATCAGCTAAATATGAGCCAGCAGTGTGCTCTGGTGGACAAGAAGGCCAGTGGCATACTGGCTTGTATGAGCAATAATGTGGCCAGCAGCAGTTCCTTATTACTGCTTTCAGCTTTCCTTGTGACAAGAATAAGTCAGGTCTTTAGAGAAAGAAAATATTTCTGGTGTGACAACCCAGACAGCCTGGAGAAAAACACGGTGTGATACCTAGGGAGTTGTTATCAATGAAACGCACTGCCCTGGTACTGGCCAGTTTTGGAAGCCTGTGGGAGACCAAGTGAGCATCAGTACTTGAGGGAAACTGGGGATTGATTGGATGAGGAAAAGGACAGTGGAAAGGAACTGAAATTGTTGGAGGAATCCTGATTAATACATCTCACCCTGGGTACCGAGAAATAAGAATAAAGCAGATGGAAGAGAGGATTGCAATGAAAGTACTTGCCAGAGGAAAAAGGATGTGAAGAAACGCGCTAGAATTGATGTGACACTGGAGGTGCGATAGCTTAGAGCAGGGATCCTCAAGCCCCGGCCCAGCGGCCGGATACAGTCCCCCAGGGTCTCCAATGCGGCCCACCGGTATTTACCCCCCACCGCCAGGGGTTGAGGGGCGGAAACCGAGCAGCCACAGATGACTTCCTGCTGACTGCATGGCCTGGCTGAGGCAGGTGGCTCCCCTGTCTCTCCCTCCCTCCCTCCAGCTCCCAGGCAGGACAAGGCAGGCAGCACAAACTATAGCCTGGCCCCCGACACTGTCAGGGACAGTGAACCGGCCCCCTGTTTAAAAAGTTTGAGGACCCTTGCCTTAAAGTAAGGACCATTAATAAACCCCAGGGACAATCTCTAGTCCTCTGCCAGTACCAAATATTTGGGAAAACCTGTTAGCAAAATGGATTCTCTGCTTGGTACCAAAGCCCTGTGTGGTCACTGTTGTCACATTAAGGTGACACAAGTCTCTTTAGTGGCACTCACTGTCTGATGTTGTGAATGAACAAGGAAGAGGCAGTGTAGCTCAGGAAGCCAGGATTTGCTTTGCTGCTGGTTTACAGTGTCCAAACTGGTAAACATATTGGGAAGATCTTTTCTTTTTGGAAAGAAGCAATGTAGTGGCAGCTGCTGCTCTGGGATCTAGTGGTGTCTTTGCTTTGTTTGGCTCTGTGTATGTACATAATTCCTACAGAATTTTAAAGAGATTTCTGAAACATGGCATACACTTGCTTTAAACTTGTGGGATGTCCACAGAGAAGAATGCTTTGTGGGTACCACAGAGGAAGCTGCTTTTCAATTACCATTCTGAAATGTGTTCCCTCTCTCTGTGTTACCACCTGAGCCTCGAAGTCCAGCTTTTTTCCCTTTAAAAGCATACCTAGTTTCCCAGTAACACTTCAGATAAAATTTGGTGGTTTTAAAAACTGAACTTGTGTCCATCCACAGTTGTGAATCTTTAGCAAGCCAGACCTTTTCTTGTTAGAGTCCCACATCACTTCACGTAAGTGGTGGCTGTCGGGCATGGCTCGGTGACAGGGAGCCCTTTATAAACAGGGGTACAGATAGTCATAGATAGTGCTTCAGCTGCCAAGCACCACTTGAAAGAACCATTTTGTTAGAGAGAGAAAATGTGGGAGGTTTGAAATATTCAAATGGGATTTGGCTGTATGTGATTAGAAACAGCCAGTTCCAAGAAGACCAGCGAGTTCCGATGCACTGAGACGGGACTTGTGAAGATGCACAGACGAAGCGATGGAAAACTGTGGGATGGATGAAGCCTTCGCACAGTATGGGGAGGAAGAAAAAAGTAATTCTGTGGGTTAGAGTTGGATGAGATGTACAGCAGTACAGTTTAATCTTCCCCTTGGAAATAGCTGTTCTCAGATTAGTGTGTGAGCAGGGTGACGTGTGGCCATGTGCTTGAAGCTCTGCTGGGGTTTTTAGGAGGATACCAGTGCTTAGTGCAGTTTGGGATTTGATAAAAAACCCAGCCCACGGCTCATCTTTGTTTTCTATAAATAGGTAATTTTTGCTTTCTTGAGTTATAGGGAGCATCTGGGATGCTATTTAAGAATCTTGAGGGGGAAGAGTGTCAACTACCACTTCAAAGGATCTACAGATTCACAAGAAACAGCTTGAACTTTTGCCTTACCTACTGTATGTGCTTAGTTAGCTCATCTCTCCAGTTTTGCTCTTAATTTTTTTATAAATGGATGCATTTTTCTTAGAAATAGAGGAAATTGCTTAGAAGTTATCTATAAAATACCCTCATTTCTAGATTTCTTACTAAAAATTTATCTCTGTCATGATTTTTAAGGAAATGGCTCATTTCAGTTGATTAGTGAGTTAACTCACTAGTTGATAAACTAGGTACAGAAGAGCAGTAAGAAGATCTCAGTTGAAAATGATAGATTTATGGGATTTTTCCCCTTTAAATCTTACTGTGTCCTCATTTTCCCACTATGATGGGTCAGACTCTGTTGCCCTTGCTGAGGTCTTAGCCAAAGACAAAACATTCCTGGAAGATAACTGTGCACTAGAGATTAACATCCACTGGATTCTGTGGAAGTACTGGCAGTTGCAGTATTGGGCGCTGAAGGCAAAAGACAATATTGGGGAGTAGATCTGTTACTGCAGTAACTGCAAACTGGATTATTTTGGTTTACAAAGGAGTTTTGTAAGTTGCCCCTTGTAAGACTGAAGCAGACAGAGCAGGAGATGTGCGGTAGAATTTATTTGAAGTTCATAAATCGATTTTACTGCTGCTGAGAAAGAAAAAAGCTTTTCTTGAATACATTGATATTTTAAATCTTCTCACGTTCCAACTTTGGGGAGGTTTGTATAGGTTTCAATCTCTATGGAAAATAAGATGAAATGGAGAGAGGATAAAAGTAACTGGACCTTTCTAAATCAGTGATCGAGTTTTGCAAAATCAGAGGTAAGGAGTAGCATTTTAACACTGACTCTGAAGTGAGTGCCATAAAAACAGGATCCAAATTTGCCACCAAAGCTCTGCAGATTCATAAATATGAATGTACATACAGCCATTCTCTTGCTGCCATTTCAATATTTGCAGTTAGTTGTGGTAGGAGGAGAGCTTCATGGTTCTAAAGCAACAGCATGGTTTGGAAATCGTCACTTCTTACAGAGGGCAAGTGTGTCCAGCAGAGGTCTTGCTAGACATCCTGCTGTGTGGGTTCTTCAAGGCTTCCTGCTTCTCTTTGTGAGCTGCATTAATGGTAGAGAAATAAGAATATTTGTGAGCAAGTAGTAAAGCAAACCAAATATGCTATTGGAGATTCACAAAGGTGGCAAAAATATATGTGGTAATGATTGTGAGAGGGAAAACTCAATGACTCAGATAAAAACCTGCTTCAGATGGTGCTGCTGGTTGTGGTCCAGCCTGAAACGAGTTACAGGGTTGTTTGTATGCACAAAGTGTTTAAAATAGAAAATAGCTATGGATTTAGAGGGGGGAAATGTGTGCTAACTAAACACACATAGAATTCTTTATAGTCGTTTGTTTATTTGTTTTCACTTCTAGACTGGCGAGTCCAGGATGATCTTTCATTTTCATTATACCACATGGCCAGACTTTGGAGTTCCTGAATCCCCAGCTTCATTCCTGAACTTCTTGTTCAAAGTCAGAGAGTCTGGTTCACTAAGTCCTCAACATGGACCTGCTGTAGTTCACTGCAGCGCAGGGATAGGACGTTCCGGCACGTTTTCGTTAGTAGACACTTGCCTTGTTCTGGTAAGCGGTCGGCTGTTTTCTCTGTCATCTTTACCTTCTCCGGGCACCCTGTTCCCCTTTCCCAGTACTTCTGGTCAGAAGGCTTTGAGAGCTTTGAAGTGGATGACATGCCAGTGAAAACCTGAATGAAGACATCATACCTTTTTTTTCCTTCACGTGTTTTGATGCTTGAAAACCACAATTCTTGAAATACATTGACAAATCCATCTTGAAGTACATTGCACGTTTTCAAAGCTTTCTGGAAAGTGAGTAGTAAGCATTCACACACAGAATCACGTGGAATTATTGAAGCAGGAAAAGACCTCTTAGCTCATCCAGCCTAGCCCAGGACCTGACATCACCACAATGGCCAGACCAGGGCACTAAGGGCTGCAGCCACTTTGGCCTTAAACACCTCCAGGGATAGCGACTCAACCACTGCCCTGAGCAGTCCATTCTAGTGTCTGATCGCCCTTTCCATGAGGAAGGGCTTCCTTACATCCAACCTAACCCTCCCCTGCCCTCTCATTCTGGTGCTAGTTGTCTGGGAGAAGAGCACGACCCCCTCCTGACTACAGCCTCCCTCCAGGGTGTTGTAGAGAGGGAGAAGGTCCCTCCTTAGTCTCTTCTCCAGACTAAACACCCCCAGCTCCCTCAGCCTCTCCTCATCAGCCTTGTTGCTCCTCTGGACCCACTAAAACCCCTCAATTTCTTTTTTGAAGTGAGAGGGCCCATAACTGCCCCTGGGACCCAAGGTGAGGCCGCCTCAGTGCCCAGTACAGTACATCCCTAGTCCTGTTGGCTACACTGTTGCTGATCCAAGCCAGGATGTCACTGGCCTTTTCTGTAACCTGAGCACACTATTTTCCTTTTATACCATGTTTGCTTAAAAAAGGCTGAAATTTATTTTTGGGTAATATGAGCTTAGGTTAGGGAATATACACAAAGACAACTGATTATCTAAGTTTTTCTCCTCTTCACATGGAGTAATATCTTGTAGGTCTGACAGACCCCTTGCAGCAAATCTGCATGAGGATGAGAGCTTGGGCACACGGTGTGTATTTTGGTGCAACCGTGGTGGGGTATTGGATGAATTGCAGAGAACATTGCAAGAAGTGCAATATGTGGTTAAAAACACCCCATGAGTGTCATGTGGGGACAAGCATGCACGTTGCACAGCTAAAGGATTCTGTTTTAAATAAGGAAACTTCTGCTGCATTGAGTCATTCCAGACTGCTGTTCCATTCTGGAGAAAATACTGCTTTATGGTCTGTTTCTTGCAGCCCTCCTGCAAAGTACAAGTGTGTGGCTGAACAAAACCAAGCGTATCTACATTTCTTCATTTTAAGACTTGACATTAGGGTACCGTTTGCTTTGGTTAATATGTGATCATTGATTTGTTCATCATAAGGTTTCATTTGGTGCTTAACTTCTTTCCTGTAAAATCACCTCAGGAATCATTAGAGATGTGGATTTTCCATGTAACTAATGGAAATGTAAAACGGAGAAATAACACCGAGGCTGCATGTTAGAACTCATTCTTGCTTGTAATTATATGCTGTCTTGGTAGCAGTGATGCTTTTGCTGTAATTCTCTTTACAGATGGAGAAGAAAGACCCATTTTCTGTAGATATTAAGAAGGTATTACTGGATATGAGGAAATATCGAATGGGACTTATTCAGACTCCCGATCAACTCAGATTTTCATATATGGCTGTAATAGAAGGAGCAAAATTTATAATGGGTGATTCAACCATACAGGTAAGTGTTTGTGTATTTAAATGTCAACAGTAGACAGCTAACAGCAGCTAAGAATGAGCTCCAGACTACTGTAAAACATGTAACTCAGTTTTAAATGTAAATAATTTAAAGTTAATTAAACGATCTACTTTCAGTAGATGCCTTGAAGGTATCAGAGGGATTTGCACCTTCTCTCAGCTCGTACAGAATCTTCTATCATCTTAGTACAGAAAAGTTAATTCCATATTTTATCTAATGTTTCTTAAAAAACCAAGTTTGAATCTATAGCTTCAATACTGAAAAGCAGGAGGGCCCAGTAGCGCTTTGAGAAGGCAGCAACGGTCTCGTTATCTTTGCTATATATTCTCCTAGCAGTAAAGTTGCCTGTTGAGCTTTATTAGTAAAGCTGGGAGAGGGGTGGGTGGGTTTTTCCCCCTCTCCTCTGAAATTTGCTGTACAACCAAATATAAGTTTTGGAGTAAATAGATTTACCAAATCTCAGTATTTGAGGCTAGGTGGGAGGAGAGGCTGAAAAACACACTTAATTCTGCTTTCATCTGCTAGGGAGGGCTTTTACTTTGTTCATCTCTTGAAATTATGAATAGAGCAGATAAACAAAACTGTACTGCCTCTTTCTGTGGTTCTGGACGTCATCAGATTCTTCTTTGATGATTGTTTCTTGACCTGTATGTCCATAAAGAAATAATTCTGCCCAACTCCTAGTCAGCACCTAGGTAACATTGCCCAAACTGAGCAGCTCTGGTTCCCATCTAGAGCACAGGATTGCTTCTTTCTGGGTACAAGGGAGCACTGTCAACTCAGAATATTTATTGCTCGCCAGGTTCCAGTGGGTTACGTCTTCATGCTAAGAGAGCACCTAAGCAGGCACGCTTTCCTCTTGTTCTTTCTCTTATTAGTAATGGCCAAGGTAATTCAGCAACACAGTCCTTCTTGTCTGTCTGCTCCAGGTTGTAAACTGTTTCATCAGTCCTACCGTTCGTGTAGTCTTGGTCACAGATACTTAAACATCAGATGTCCAGCCATTCGAGCTGTTGTCATTACGTGTTTACACTAGAATTCTGGGTGAATTCTGTTTGACAAGAGCAGTCAAATTGTCTTCAATTTCACTCTTCCTGCGTGGCTTACACTCCAGAGGTAATCAGCATTTATCTCCTCTGTGTCCGTGTCTACCGAAGAGCCTTTTTCCATGACAGGAGGAGGGACCTTAGTGGCTCTTTGTTTTTTGAGGGGTTTTTTGTTGTTGTTGTTTGCTTAAGACAAAGCAAAGAAAACTGCTCAGAGCAAAGAGTCCTGTGCATGGAGACTCTCTTTGCCAGCGTTGGGTCTATAGTGGATGCTCCTCTGTGATGGACAAGTCAGTTGATTGTTAAACCTGTGATTAGGAGGTGTGAAAGGTAACAGCACAGTGTAGGTGTGGAGAGAGTAGAAGGGACATGGAAGGTCTGGACACTGCAAGACTGTACAAGGTAAGTGGCTTCCTCACTGTGGAGTGATTGTGGACAGTATAGATCTCAAACTTTGTTGCCTCATACCTCCATGCATTGTGGAGAAACTGGAGAAGATGCATCATCATCTCAACTTACTCCTTCATCTAGGAGGGTTTTTTGGTCTTGATCTAGTAGTTCTTTCAATCTACTTCTGTGACAGTTCTGTTAAAAGACCTCTTGGGCAAGGAGGGCCTCTAGGGTTAAAGGAGTATTTGAAAAGCGTCCTCCTTGTTTGCAGAAACGGTGGAAGGAGCTCTCTAAGGAGGACCAAGCACCAAGTTCTGAGCAGTCTCCTCCACACCCAACCAAGATAACCACAGAGAAGTACAATGGGAACAGCATAGGCCTGGAGAACAAAGATCAGATGGACAAAACAAATACTGACCTGTCCACTAAATTTCAGGACACTGTGGATGGAAACCTTGAAAGGTAGGAGAGGTGAAATCCTTTATAAGGCACATACGCTCTCTTAAAAGGCTGAATTATTCTGTTCCTCTGCCTCATGAGTACGAACAGTTCAGGGCACTGTGTCCTCAGGACTGCCCACACCAGAGCAGCCAAATGTGGATCCAAAGCCATAAGCCAGAGTGGTGCGTGCCGAACTGTGCAGAGCACAGTGGATGGCAGTGTCTGTTTAAAGGGCTGCAATCTGGGATGAGATGCAGGTGGACTAGAGTTCTGAAATAACAAACTGCTTAGTGCCCCGATGGGTTTGTCCTTCCATGGCTTCGTGGTGTTTTGAGAAAGAACAACAGCAGTTTTGTAGATGGAGCCCTCAAAAGCAGGGCTGTGGGCATGGGTGTGTGCTGTTTGTGTGCTGGGACTTGGACAATCAAGTTGGGGGTGTTTTATGTCAGTTTTCTTAAACTCTGAAGATTGTGAGGGTTGTGAGACCACCTCACTCTCTACAACTCCCTGACAGGAGGTTGGAGTGAGGAGGGGCCCAGCCTCTTTTCCTGGTGTCCAGCAATAGGAGCAGAGGAAATAGCTGCAGGCTGCACCAGGGGAGGTTTAGGCTGGATGTTAGGAAGAATTTCTTCACCCAAAGGGTGATCAGCCATTGGAACAGGCTGCCCAGGGCAGGGCTGGAGTCCCCATCCCTGGGGCCGTTCAACTGACGTGTGGGCTTGGTGCTGAGGGACAGGTTTTAGTGGTGACCTGGCAGTGCTGGGTCGAAGGTTGGACTTGATCTTAAATGTCCCTTCCAAACAGAGAAATTCTGTGACTCTGTATCTTTACCTGTGTCATTTAGCTGCTACTGGTGGTTAACTCCTTGGAGTGTGTTGTTTTAATGTTTCAATAAACTATCTACTTGTTGTACAACTTAAGATTTCCTCTTTTTTTCTTTAAGTACTGTCCGAAAACGACTGCGAGAGGACAGAAAAGCTAACACAACACAGAAGCTGCAGCAGATGAAGCAGAAGCTAAATGAGACTGAAAGAAAAAGAAAAAGGTGGTTATATTGGAAACCTATTCTCACTAAGATGGGGTTTGGTACACTGATTTTAGTTGGCATTTATTGCTGGAAAATGTATTTTCAAGAACATTCCTTGTAAGTAAAGAGTAAGCCTGGCTGCTTCAGCAGCTTGTTTTGCTGCACGTTACAGACCAGGGGTGTCTGTAAGCAGTAAACTCCAATGGGTACAGACTGTTATACACAATAGAGGAGCGATGTAAACTTGATTCTGTGTCAACATCTCAGGACTTCCCACTGCAGGTACTTTAGAAAAGGAACTGCTGCCCCCACCAACAAACTTGATATTTTTGGTTTATACAAGCAGGTACAAAGTTGGTGCGAGTGTTTCTACACTTTTTAGAAGTGGCGTTCTACCAGATCCTAAGCAAACCCTGAAGCACAGAGGTTTGGCTGCCGAAGGCTGGCTGGATTTCAATTGACACAAGCAATAAAAGCAGTGTTGTATCATTTCCATTATTAATGCAAAGAAGTTGCCCTTCGATGTCTGTAACGTGTAATGTATTAGTGACATAAACATTTTATATTCTTATGACCTAGGATAAATATATTTTATAATTGCATATTTAATCTTTTTGTAGTTCACCGTACTTTAAAAAAAAACAAAAGGAGCTCAGCTTGTACAGATTTCTGACCAAAAAGAATTCAATTATGAAACAAAATGTAATTAATTTGTGCATGAAAATCCCAGTGCAACCATTCCCCATGTTCGGACTCTCCAGGTTATAATGGGAGCAGCTAGGGATCTTGGCGATTCCTACTCTGTTCACTTGCATTCCTTATTTATTTTGATTTTTGTAGTTTTTCTTATTTAAGTAAGGCTTGGAGATTTGATACTTTCTTTTTTAAAGGCTCTTGAGCCCTTAGTCCCCACCCCGGTAAAGCATCTCGTTGATCAGTATATTCAGACTTCAGCTGTTTGAAGGCCACTGTTGTTAAAGTTCTGACATTCCATTAAATGTGAAACAGAATGGTTTGTGTGTCTATAGATTTTAATTGCTAGGAAGAATCACTTTCGCTCATGAGTGATAGGTGTAGGAAGCATCTTGAAGGAAATGGTAGTTGGACTTTTAAGGGTGGTTTGAATAGCAGCGCAGCTGGTTGGTAGCATTCTCCAGTACCCGTAAGTTTAGCTGAACGAGCCACGAGGTCTAGAGCCGCTTTTCAGGTTGCCCAGTGCTGTGGTAGTAAAACACTCAATATTGTGGGATTTCCTGTGCTACAGTCACTTTAAAATGACAGAGCTTTCCAGTAGTTGGGTGATAACACTTTGTAAATAGTAATTCAACGTAGATCACTTCTTGTCCTTTAAATTCCCTTTGAATACAGAGATTGTATGTGGCTGTTTGGAGCGTGCTGTCATTCAGGATGAGACCCCATAGCTTTGTAGTGCTGGGATGCACTGTGACACCTGGTTTTATTTATTCAGGCATTGCCTTGGTGGGCAACTTCAGGGAAGCTGGGATTTCCCCTTCCATTTCTCTAGCCTGGTTGGTTACTCTTGGCTAAGTAGGGGGGTTAAGGGGGCAGTTTCTTTTTCCATGTCCTTTTGTAAAGCACTTTCTGGATTTACTGCTGAAAAACCCTCCAAGATCTAAATAATTGTATTGCTCCTTATACAAAGGAATTAACGTGGAAGGTTTCCGGTACGTTCAAGCGTAGTAGTAACATACCAGGCGCGGGGCCCAAAGGGTCTGACGTTTACTATGCTGAGTGGAGTTTATTTGTAAGTCTCATTGCACAACAGCTGAAGCTATTTTGGACCGGGCTGTTTATATAGTAAACAAAAGCCTGAGGACCCAGATAAGGAAAACCAGTGCAGATTCATACAGTTCTGAACTGGGAAATAGTGCGTCAGTGAAACAGGACACTTTGTCCTCTGGCATCACTGCCTGACCGTACAAGCAAAATCACTTCCTGACGGCCACCACAGTTCTTGGAGGGCAGTTTATGTATTTGAAGACATTTCATAGTTTCTACAACCACAGTAACTTAGGCCAAACCTCTTGTTGGCTCAAAGATTCTTCGTTTTCCTTAGGTTAGACCATTTGTTTTCAGTGTCGGCTGTAACTGCTATCAGGTGCAACTGCTTGTGCCTTATAGATGGTAGTTTGCTTGTGGAAAAAGACGAGGAATGTGATTTCATTTTTAGGACAGAAATAGTCCCGATTTCATTCTCTATAGAAAATCACTCTTGAAGTTTGCACAAGCAAGATTTCCTGGGCCACCAGTATCTGTTAAACACTGAGCTCTAAGCACGGCTTGTCAAGCCGAGTTTTTCCCTCGTTCAGTCTTTGCAATGCGGAGCAGACATTCCTCTTTCCTGGGTGGGTGGGGCATGGTGGGTGCCACCCCCCCGGCAGTCTCTCACCTCTCACCTGTTGATGCAATAAAGCAGGATGAGCACAGGCCCCAGTGGGTCTGTCACAGTGTGGTTTGGTTCCACGGCTGTGCCTGTCCTGATTGTCTCAGCAATTGAAGGCCTGTGAAACCAGTACAAGTCTGTGCAGTGAATTGTCTGTGGCAGCACAGGCATAGTAAGGGGAGTGAAATGTTAGGTGGCTTAGTACATTCCAAGACTTTATTTGGTTAAAACTCTTCCTGCTGATCCTTTGGCAATCCTGAGAACCTAAAATCTGCTAGAGGCTTGTTCTCTTCCCAGCAGACTGAGCCCTTATGATGCTGTTGCTCTGCAGATTTTAAACTTGCAGTGGTTTTGCACAACTTGGATGTTAAATACTAACAGGTAGGGGCCTAAGTGAAGAACTGTCCGTCCCAGTAACCTCTGTTGTAGCTTAAAAGAAAAAGTAAAAACAAGGGATGTGCATTCGGACCCCTCTGCTGCCTGCTCCCTCCCCAGCTTCTGGTGAGCAGCTGGCTGGTTCTGGAAACCACCAGTCAGAATGTCTGATGCCTGGTTGGGGCTTCCTTGCATTTGGTGAAATGATGCTGAACACTCCTTCCTGAACATGGACCTCTGCTGCAAGGGGTTTGCAAATTCAGAATTAGTTCTTGAGGTTTTCTGTTCTTGGTGCAGCAACTGGCCACTTAAAGTGCCCAAACGTGGGAGTTCTAGTTGGAATGTATGAAGTGAGATCCTTTAATTCAGCATGAAATAGCAGTTGAACAGCAAATTATGGCTGGAGTGTTAAGGAAGTGAGGTGTGGCAAGTGAAATTTGGCTTGACTGTGTTAAACCTTGACAAGAACAGTTTGCTGACATGGGTTTATGTGGCACTGAGAAGGGCAGAGTGTAAATGCGTGTGTGTGATTGGGTTGCCCTGGCTTGCAGCCCTGTCCAGCTTTAAGTTCAATGAATGTTAACCAGATCATCCTTTAGTTGTGCTGCTTGGCGTCATGGTTAAACCTGAGTCTCACGGTTAAACCTGAGTCACTTGAGGACTGCACAAGGAACTAGATTATCGTGACCAAAGTCTTCTGCGTGGCTAAGTGGCTCCAGTCAGAGGACAAAAGCTGATGGAACACACAATAGTCTTCCTGGGCTTTTTTGGGACTTCCCCCAGAGTTTTAGGTCAGTCTTCTCATTTTCATGTATGAACAATAAATGTGTTCAAAACGGCTTCTCTGTCTGAGTCTTTATTTGAGTTGGAACGATAAATACTGGGAAGAATTACTTGTTTTCACTGTGTTTTAACTGATTCAAGATGCAGTTCTGGCAATGAGCTAGAACACAATGCTGCTAGAACCTAGAAGTGTTTTACTTGTAGTACCTCTGTAGTATCCCCCGAGTACCACAGGCTGATTTCTTTTTTCTTTTCCGTACTGTGTACTGAATCGGTGACTTTCTTTTGCGTTGTGTGTCGCAGGCCGAGACTGACTGACACCTAAGCCTTCGAGACTTGTGAATATTCTGCAGCTATAAACTGCAAATTATTGACATGCAAAGTGAGACACGATCCCTCCCCTCTTCGGGAACAAAAAAGTGAGGTCTGTTAAGTACCAAGAAGGACCTCAGTTATCTGTTTACAGCATAAACCGCATCGAGGGGACGAAGACCACCAGCAGCGTGCTACTTTGCGAAACCAAACCGTTGCCATCTTGTGTTTTTTTTATAATGCCTGTATTGATGTAGAAAGATGTAAAAGAACTACGCTAGGAGATACTTTGTTTTGTACTGCCATTCTTACTGTATTTTTATACCTTTTTTGGCAGCATTAAATATTTTTTTAAACGGACCATTTGCTGTTGTGTGCGCATTGTGTCAGGGAGAGCCTCCTGAGAGCCCCTTTGGTGGACAAAGTGGTTTTGCCTTTAAGTTTCCCGATACCCTGTCTTAACTGGGAAGCGGCAGAGGGACGACAGGTGCGTTACGCTTGGTGCTGTAGCTGGAGGCAAGAGGATCTCTCACAGGTTTCTCTTGTAATCCACCACTGACAACAATCTGACTGTTGATGAACCTGGTGTTTGCTATAAACTGTGCACTAAATGTTCAGAGTTGCTTTGTGAGGGGAAAGTGTTTTGTCAGGGATGATGCTTTTGGGGAGGAAAGGTGGGAAATGTGACCTGAATTTAGAACTGCTCTAAATTCTGCACTTGCTGGTGGCCTCTGACAGTTTCAGAGAAGCCTTAATTCACCAAACACTGTATTTAATGACTAAGCCAGTACAGGGTGAGGGTTTGTGTGTCACCTGCACTTTGCTTGTACAGATTGTACAGTCGCTGATAGTAAAGCACAGAAGAGGAGGAGAATCTAGGCCAACTAAGGCTATTTTTACTGAACTGAGTAGCAACCAGAAATCTTGGCTTCAGGGCTCATTCACGAAAGCAGCTGTTCTCAGAGTTGGGTTTGAGTGTGAAGCTGAATCAAGGTAACTGCTTAATGCCATTACTTGATGTGCTTCACACCATCCTGAAAGTCTAAATCACCACAGCCTGCTTTGTCTGAACATTTTAATCTCTCCAGACGGTCAAGATTGTTCCCAGTCTGCAGGAGGAGACAACAACATCATTGCTTGTTCAGCTTCATTGTTTCAGCTGGGAGACCAGGAGTGTTTAGAACGAGGGGTTCGGGGTCCGCCACAACCACTGCAATAAGGCCTGTGGAGTACAGGAACCTCATACCCCTTTATCTCACCTCTTAATACCACTGGATACATCTTAGAATCATAGAATCGTTACGGATTGGAAGGGACCTCGAAAGATCATCTTGTGCCTTTTACCTTCAGCGACTGTTTGCTTTTTGGGTTTTGCCCTCTCTGAGTTGCTGGCGATGCTGTGAACAAGGACACACTTTGTTACTGTATCTGCTGCTGTCATAGCTTATGACCACCTTGTTTTACCTTGTGGGCTGTAGAGGGGTGGATGTACTTTGGCCCAGGTTGCAGTGGGCTCATCTAATGTAAAAAACCAGTTGCTTTGAGGTTTTTAAAACTCTTTCCTTCTACTGAGCTACTGGAATAAGCAGGATGTCAGACTAACTTGATGAATAGAGGCTAAAGATCCAAAACCAGAGTTTTGTCAGCTTTTAGTGAGGGCTACCTGGTGGCAGGAGAAGTATAACGATCAATAGAGTTCCTCTCCTTCCTAGTTCAGGATAAAGGTATGGAATTGCTTTTACAGCCATGAAGCTCTTATAATGATTATTAAGTCCCAGTAGCGTGCTGGTTAAAGCCATATGGACACTGCTGGTGAACTCCGTGAAGGTGTTCTTGGGTTCAAACCCAGTCCAGCTCTTAGATTCAAGTGCGTTCAAGCGCTGCTGTTTCCCTGGGGGATCTTGCCACGCTGTTATAACTAGTCAGCTCCCAAATGCCTCCGCACATGAGGTATTCTCTGAGTCAGTGATTTTCCCTGGATGTCTTAACTGCTGAGGGAACAGCAGGTCGTGGGGCAGCAGCTTCTCCAAAACCAGCATTCTGGTTCCTGGCAATCCCCTCCCTGCAGCAGGTGGTGTTGGTGCGGTGTCTGGGCCTCTGCCTTTGAGCACACAGGTCGCTGGGGACTGCCAGGGTATCGTGGGCAGCCTGACAGTCATGGTTGCATTGTTTTATTTGCAAACAGTTAAGACCATTTCATTTTCAAGTTTGGTTTTTTTGTTTGAAAATAAAAGCATCCTAAGTACTGGTTTAGCCAAAATGACAGCTAAAAAGTGACTGAACTATTTGTGACGGTATTTTTATGACAAAATGCACCTTTACCTCAATCATAGATTCATTAGGGACTGGAAAATCAGCAAAAGAAGGAAAAACATGTCTGCTGCTTAGAAAAACTCTACTTAGGGAGGAAGACTTTCCCATCATAGGGAGATGGTGGAGTCACTGTCCCTGGAGGTGTTTAAAAACCGAGTAGCTAGAGCACTTGAGGCCATGGTCTAGGGGCTAGGGAGATGTTGGGATGAGGGCTGGACTTGCTGATCCTGGAGGTCTTTTCCAGCCATGATGGTTCGATGATTCTATGCAGTGTGGTGGTCAGATGCTCCCTTGCTGTTATTTCAGAATCTGCTTTTCCTCCGCTAACTTTTTATCACCACTTTTTGTCCCAAGCCACACTTCCTCCTTACTTAAACAAAAACTAACTCCTCAGAATGCAACACATGATCCACAACACATTTGCAGCGCTGAGCATCATCTAAAGCACCAGGCTGCAGGTGGGAGAGGTGTTTTCTAAGTTTATGGGGAAATGGTTAAATTTCCTGCTGCTCTGTGGAAAGTGAACAGTAAGGGAATAGTCATTCAAACAATAGATCTCTGTGGCAGGTATCTGCTGTGATTCTCACCTCACAAACTGTGAAAGGACAATCAATCTCGCATCCTTCGGGTGATCGATCATATTGACTGCTCTTTACAAACAGGCAGAGGTTTGCAAGCAAAGCTGATAGGGAATCGTACTCCTACACCTTTACACATCTCTTCAGGTCTGCTGCTGTTCATTGCCTCATCTGCACTACTGACATGACAGTACCCCACAAAGCAATTAATCAACCTATTCAGCAGATAACTAGTTAAAAGTATACATGGTGTGTATGTCATGGCTATTGATTAACAGGGTGTGACCTAGAAATTCTTGACTTAAAGCTTCTTCTGAGTGTGCTGATGTGACTAGGTGCTTCCAAAAGATCAAAACTGAGCACACAGCTTACAAACAAACCAGGTGGTGTGGCAAACACAGAATCACTGAACAGCAGGGATTGGAAGGGACCTTGAAAGATCATCTAGTCCAATCACCCTGCCACTAACTACAGGAATCACCCATCACACAGCTAGTCTCTGTCTGGCTAAGTTCACTGAACATATGGATTTCGGACCGCGGCTCTCAGGGCAATGTTCTAGTCCCTTCATAGTTCACAGCCACTGTATTCATTCTCAAATGAGTCTAAGGCAGCTCACCTCCTTAGAAAAGATCTTGAGTTGTAACATCACTGTAGTCCTAGGAAGCAGAGTGTGTATTATGTGAGCAAAGTAAACTAGAAAAAACAGAGGAGGTGGCTCTATCACCTGTGGTCTCCCCAGCTGACGATGTCACAAGATCATTGGGAGAAGGTGGCAGAACTCAACCATTGCTGAGCTTCATTTCCATTGCTAGGAAGGGCTTAGGAAAAAAGTAGATGATCCACAGCTGACAGGGACAAGAAAATCCATCTTAAGCTGTCAGCTATATTGAGGTGTGCTGTAAGCTTCTCCACAGCAATCACAGAATCACTGAGGCTGGAAAAGCCCTCTGAGCTCATCCAGCCCAGCCGATGATGTAACATCACTCCATTGGCCAGACCAGGGCACTAAGGGCTGTCCTTAAACACCTCCAGGGACGGGGACTCCACCACTGCCCTGGGCTGTCCAGGCTCTGATCCCCCTTTCCGTGAGGAAGGGCTTCCTAATATCCAACCTAACCCTGCCCTGGCAGTTTCAGGTCCTACTCTCTCGTCCTGGCACCAGTTGCCTGGGAGAAGAGCCCAAACCCCACCTGACTACAACCTCCCTTCAGGGAGTTACAAGACTGAACCGAATAGGAGAAGATTTTATTTAAAAAATATTTTAATAGAAAAACTGTCACCCGAAGTTATTCAGTAAACAACTGTACAGAACACAGGTCTTGGGTCCACTCATCCAAGTCACCTTCATTTCTTCAGCTACCCATGTCAGCGAGTGTTTCTGAACTCAAGAGTTTATTTACGCAACAAACTAAGCCGCTGTTGCTTGGCAATGACGATGGTGTTGCCTTCCCGACGGATGTGTGAGAGGGCACACGTGACTCAAGAAATTCCCATTGGGTCAGAAGAGTGTTGGCGGGAGCCCGCTGCCAAAAAGTAAGCGCCAAGAACTTGGTATTTTCCACTGTGAGGAAACATCTGTGGAACTGTCGCTCTGCAATAAAACCAGAGTGAATTCTCCGAGTTTTAAATAGGACTGATGTCATTCTATCTAAGTCTTAAAATAACAGGCAGCGTTTTAAGGGCTGATACCACTGTAGGCAGCTTTAGAGGAAATCCAACCTCTACACAATCTTCCCCCAAAACCTACAAACAAGAGAACTGAGGTTTAGATCTGGATTTTCAGGTGGGAAAACTCAAAGTGAGGTTTTAACCAAATTATGTCTTGAATTTGGTGTAGCCCTGCTGAGCAAGGGGTAAACCAAACCCTACCCCCAAGTTCAACTTCTCTGAAATTCAGCCAAGTCATGTTTTTTATGTTCTAGATTGAAGAGAAATGAAAATAACGGATATAAAACACAAGAGCAAGAACCGTACATCAAACAGCACTTACATTGCTCTTAATTAGCTGGAGCCATTCGTTGAGATAGTTTACGAGAACGAATGCATCAGGGATGTTGTCCCCTTCTGAGCAGAATTTCAGAAGAACAGCCATTTGGATTCCTCTTGAGCAGCTGAAACAAAAAGGAGCAGGGGTTTGTATTTCTGTTCTAAATCCTGAGAAATTATTATATTTATGTATGAACAGCAACAATCATAGAATCATCCTGGCTGGAAAGGACCTCCAGGATCAGCAAGTCCAGCCCTCATCCCAACATCTCCCTAACCCCTAGACCATGGCTTCAAGCGCTCTAGCTACTCGGTTTTTAAACACCTCCAGGGACTGTGAGTCTACCAGCTCCCTGGGCAGCCTGTTCCAGTGCCAAACAACTCCCTCAGCAAAGACCTTCCTAAGATCCAATCTAAACCTCCCCTAACGCAACTTGAGGCCATTTCCTCTCCTACCATTAGTAATTTGGGAGAAGAGACCAGCGCCAGCCTCACTGCAAACTCCTTTTAGGTAGTTGTAGAGAGCAATAAGGTCTCTCAGCTTCTTCTTCTCCAGACAGAATAATCCCAGTTCCCTCCAGCAGCTCTTCATATGGCCTGTTCTCCAGCCCTCTTCAGAGCCTCAATGTCCTTCTCTGGCCCTGCTCCAGCTGCTCCAGCCCCTCAATGTCCTTCTGATACTCTGGTGCCCAAAAATGGACCCAGTACTCAAGGTGCGGTCTCATGAGTGCACATCAGAGTGGCACCATCACCTCCCCATTACTGCTGGTTACCCCATTCCTGATCCAGGCCACGATGCTGCTGGCCTTCTTGGCCACTTGGACACCCTCCTGGCTCCTGTTCAGCCAGCTGTCAACCAACACCACCAGGTCCTTTTCCGCCAGCCCCTCTTCCCCTAGACTGTGGCTGCTGGAGGTTGTTGTGACCGAAGTGCGTGACACGGTCCATGTCTCTGTTAAACCTGCAGGTGCCCTGTTAAAAAACCCCAGCAGCCCCTCCCAAACAGTACAAAGGAATGCGGGCAGGGATTTTTTTTTCCTCTCCAGACCTCCCTGACTGCATTTTCAGACTTCATGTTCTTTTTCTTCATCTTGACTATGTTCTTAGCTTTAGGAATCTACATCATGGGAAAGTCACTCAGGGCCTCTTTCACATATTGACTTGGCAACTAATGGTTTGCTGGCCCTGACATCTTGAATCTCAGACATGTTTTGTTGTTTGGAAGTATCTGTCAGAGGAACCAGTTTTAGCTGACACAGCAGAGGAGCAGGAATAGTACTACTTACAAATCACAGTCTGTGTGAAATTGGGAAGCAGGTCTTTCTTAACTGTAAAGAAAACTACTTTTTCCTGTAGCCCACCTATGTTTGCATTTTAACTTTATGATGCAGAATTTCCTGTTTTTCTCCTCCTGATTATGGGCTTGACCTGGAAGAACCTGTATCCCTACAAAACCTCTAGGAAAGATGGCTTTTCCTGTATCACAGCAGTCGGAAAGATAATTTTACCCACGAATGAAAGGCAAAAGCTCTGATCTTTCTGTTTTCATCCTCAGGCAACTCACCTCTCGGTAAACAACAGTTTGGTGATGCCGCCTCCGGGAATGTGCAGAACTTTTTCTGTATCATCTATTCCAAGGTAAGCCACTACTTTTTCCATTTCTTTCCACTTGAGCTCCTGCAAAAGGCCTCCAACTGTTTGCTCAAGGTCAGGTGTAAGCAGGTAGCGCAGCGGTGTCCTAGAAACAAACGGAGAATACACTCAGTCTGGCAGTAGCAGACACTCCTCATGTTATTACACAAGCTGCCGGAACCGAGGATGTCACACGCGCAGCAGAGAACTAATTCAGCTAATCCCTGACGCCACTTGCAGCCACATGAAATGAAAAAGTGAAAGCTGTGGCTCTGCTGCCCAGCAGGGCAGGCCAAGTGCAGTTTACAGTTTGTTATTTGCTCAGTACTTCTGACAGTAGTAAGTAGCAAAGGTCAGAGAACTAGTCCTGTAGAACATAATGTTTTAATATACTGAGGATTGTACGACCCACAAACACAGCCAAGTCAAAGAACCCTGCCAACAGTCCTCAGAGAGAGTTGGCCAAAGCCAACAGCAGCCTGGTTTGTGTCAGCAACAGTGTGGCCAGCAGGACCAGAGCAGGAATGGTCCCTGTATACTGGGCACTGGTGAGACCACACTTGCAACACTGGTAAAGTTCTGGGCCACTCACTCCCATAGGACATTGAGGGGCTAGAGTGTATCCAGAAAAGTTCAACACAGCTGGGGAAGGGTCTGGAGCACCAGTGCACTGAGGGGCAGCTGAGGGAAATTAGAGGAACAAAAGGAGGTTCAGGGGAGACCTCACTCTCAAGAACTTCCTGCCAGGAGGCTGGAGCAAGGTGGGGGTCGGTCTCTGTTCCCTAGGAACAGACAATAGGACAAGAGTAACTGTTGTGCCAGGGGGAGGCTTAGGTTGGCCATGAGGAACAATTTCTTCCCGGAATACTTTGTCCAGGCCTGACCTAGGCTGCCCAGGGGAGTGCTGGAGTCCCCATTCCTGGAGGGATTGAAATGACATTTGGTCCTGATGCTGAGGGACATGGTGTAGTGGCAGTGTTGGGTCAAAGGCTGGACTTAATGAATTTTAAACATCCTTTCCACCTGCAATGATTCTGTGATTCCATGATTCTACGAAATACCCTAGTTTGTAAAAAAGAACAAGAGCAGGAATTAGGTCTTTTAATGACACCAACGTACCCAAGGAGCTGCTCATCATCGCGCTGGTACGCATGGCTGCTGGACAGAACAACAACTCTGGCACACTGGCTACTTTGCACCCAAGAAAGCAGCATCTCACAGAATGGCCTGGACTTTTTCTTTGTGCAAAGAGAGAAAACAGAAGTGAAAAAAGTACAGTGTCCTTACAAAAAAAAGCCAGCAATGTTAAGTGTGGTGTACAATGTTTAGCAGCAACATTAATTTTCTTCTTATCTATTCAGTCTTTGGATTTGGCTGTATTTATAAAAAGCTGAGGACTGCTCTGGTTTCATTTAATTAAAACTAAGCGTTTCATACCAAAAGCTATCATGGAGACCATGTCAACAACAACACTACCACCTGGATTTTGTGTCATGAATCCCAACGGAAAAAGCTTTAGAGTTAGATGGAATGGAAGGATAATACACTGTACTTTTCCCACACTTTGAACTGCTAAAAACTGCGGCACCTATGTTTTTTTCTAGCATGGTGTTCTACTCATTTTACCTTTGAGCTGCTGTCCAGTTAATAAGGGACTGTAAACTCTTCACTTCTTACCTAAGCAGTTTGCTAACTCTATAGAGTCAGTAACAGATAATTGTGAAAACTGCATGGAGTTCAACAAGGTTAAGTGCAAGGGTCTGCACCACGGCTGAGGCCATCCCATGCACAAATACAGACTGGGAGGAGAAAGGGTTGAGGACAGCCCTGATGAGAAGTACTTGGGGGTGGTGGTGGAGCAGAAATTGAACAGGAGCTGTCAGTGTGTGCTGGCAGCCCAGCAGTGCTGGGTCCAGTTCTGGAGTCCCCAACATAAGGACAGAGAGCTCCTGGAAGATGTCCAGAGAAGAGCAACTCAAATGATCCGAGGGCTGGAGCACCCCTGCTATGAGGACAGGCTGAGCAAGTTGGGGTTGTTCAGCCTGGAGAAGAGGAGGCTCCCAGGTGACCTTCTAGCGGCTTTCCAATCTCTGAAGGAGGCTACAAGAAAGATGAGAGAGGGCTTTTGACATGGGTGCATAGCGACAGGACAAGGGGAAAGGGCTCCAGACCTGAAGAGGTGAGACTGAGATTGGACATGAGGAACCAATTCTTTGCTGTGAGGGTGCTGAGATGTTGGAACAGGTTGCCCAAGTAAGTTGTGGCTGCCTCATCCTTGGAAGTGTTGAAGGCCAGGTAGGCTGGAGCCCTGAACAACCTGATCTAGTGACAGTGTCCCTGCCTGTGCAGGGGGCTTGGAACTAGATGATCCTTAAAGTCCTTTCCAACCCTACATATTCTATGATTCTATGATAACTAATGCAGTTTAATTACACTGGAGAAAAAAAATTAAGTTATTAGAATAAAAGAACACATCAAACCAACAAATGTGGTAAGAACAATCCATGACCACACATACCTTTATAAAAGGTGATCTGATCTGCAGAACGACAAGTTTCTTTGGAGGTAATGAATACACTACAAGAAAAAATAAGTTCTGTAAGAAAAAAGCAAGAAGGAGATCTGGGTTTAGAAGTGTCGAGCAAAAGAAGTCAATGTGACGTTCTTGCACCCTCAGCACTCAACACCCACCTTCAGCATTTATACTCAGCTCCATGGAGTTATCTTCTGCTGTTGCATATGGATTATTGCCAACCATTGGCACCAGGCAATCGGTGTAGAAGTAGCCAACTTTGGTCATGCCGAGCGTGGAAATCACTAGATCTATCGCCAGTTGACCAACATTTCCCACCGACACTGCTGGCTGAGGCAACACAAGTTGCTGAATTAGTGTGTTTTATGGGCAACACAAGATACTCTTCCGATAGTCAAAGTTTAAATTACTTCAGTTCTGACGCAACAAGATTTGCAAAAGCAGCTGCTCATCCTCTGACAACGGTGCGTATTTCTTTTAATGGGTCCCTGTCCCATTAAAACATCCTGACCACCTCTGTGTCACTGTAAACACAAGGACTTGGGAACTTGTCTCTCTTTTGGATGCCGAGGACAAAACAACTGATGGGGAGATCGGCAGCCCCCGAGTGACACCTAACGGTAACGCTGATACTACACACTAAACCTATAAATCTCAGCTTGACTCACATGCAAGAGTAGGTTGAGTTTAATCTTCTAAGGGTTAAAATAATAGTTTAGGTTGTAAAAACCCTTTGAGGTCAAGTTCAACCATTAACATGAGCGTCCCAAAGCCACTGCTAAACCCTGTCCCCAAGCCCTAGATCTCCATGACTTTTAAACACATGTTGAAACTCCTAGTTTTGGTCTAAATGTGAGACAGAATCAGTACAAGACTGGATAAAATTAAAATGAGTGGTCATCCTGGATTCATTTCACCAGGACAGCCATGGGTTATCACCAGTCGGAACAGATACTGAGCTGATCTGATGGCACAAAATGAAACACTGCAGAATTTGTGTCCTATAGAAAATGCAACTAGAAGACAACAGTAAAAATTTGGGTCATTTCCCTGGAAACCATAAGCAAGCCTGTGCCTAGAAACCGCTGCTGCTGCCTGCTGTGGAAGCACTGAACCCCACACTGGTAACTCATGGTGACAGAGGCCAGAGAGCACCTGCAGGCTGCCATCATGTGCTGGCTGGTATTCAACAGCCTTCCAGACAAAGGAAGAAGGATGATCTGGTTCCTGTAGCCAGTCAGCTGACGGGGAATGACTTCCAGTGCAGCCTGCAGAGTCATCTCAGGCTAGGTAGGCCTACTGGAGGGCGAGAAAGTTACCTTAATGGAATAAATGATGGGAACTCGCCGGTAGGGAAACCAGTGCGGCTGCCCTGGAACTCTGAGCCCACAGGAAGCTAGGCAACCCCAGGGGTTCATCCTATATTGCGTTTATACCATGCACGAAGGTGATTAAATAAGCTGATTAAAACACTTCCCAGAACAACTCTGGTGGGAGTTTTAGTGTACGGGAAATGAGGACATTTTTCACTGCCAACACTTACAGATGGCATCTATAATAAAAATATTAAAAAAATGCAACCTTTTGTCCGGTGTCAACCCACACAGCCTATAAATCCCATAAAAAGTACTTTTAGACAACACACAGGTTGTGGCATGGGAACAGCCCTGGGAAGGAGCCCCGCAAGCTCATCGCAAGGGCGCGGTGAGACAGCCGAGCACAAACACCGCTGCGGGGCCGGGGCAGGGAAGAAGCCGCGCTAGGACTCACCATGAGCAGGGTGAAGCCTCTGAAATCGGCGCTGGCTGACCCGCCGCTGCCGCACGGCACGAACATGGCCGCCGGGGAAGAAGGACAGCAGGGAGACTGGAGCTACAGACAGAGCGATAGCGGCGACGGCAGGGCCGGGGCGGGCATCTACGGCCGTTCCCGCCCCTCGGGAGGTGGTTCGGGGCGGCTCCTCCCGCGGCGGGAACCGTGGCGGCTCCTGTTGGTGCCGGCGCCATGTCGCTTCCGCCGGAGAAAGCCTCGGAGCTGAAGCAGATCATCCGCCAGCAGCTGGTCAAGGTTGGAGGAGCCGCGGGGGAGACGGGGTGGCCATTGGCGAGGCGGTGCGGGGAGGCCTAAGTCAGGTATCGCAAAGAATTGTAGGCCTGAACATCCTTTACGTGTGAGAAACGGCCTCGGGGATCCGCGTAGGTTAGTGACAGAAGTTCTCTGACTGCCCTGTGAGCACAGGGGGATTCAGTGCTTTCGTGCCCTGCCTCCGCGTTTGCCAAGCTGTGCCTTTCCCCTTGGAAAAATAGGAAGCTGTTACCGTTAAATGGGACCTTCAAGTCACAACCCCCTGCCATCGGCAGCGACACGCCCCACCAGACTAAGTTGCCCAGAGCCCCATCTGACCTGGCCTTGAACACTTCCAGGGACGGAGCAGCTACAGCCTCCCTGGGCAACCTGTTCCAGGGCCTCAGCACCCTCACAGGGAGAGATTTCTGCCTCAGACCTTATCTAAACCTCCCGTTTTCCGGCTTGAATTGACCCGGCACAGCAGTGCCTACTCAGAAGTCCATCCCCATCTCTCTTATCGGTCCCTTTAAGCCCTGAAAGGCTGTACTAAGGTCTCCCTGGAGCTTCTCTTCTCCAGCTGAACCCCCTCAGCTCTCCCAGCCTGGCCTCACAGCAGAGGGCTCCCCACTCAGAGCAGCATTTTTGGGGCCTTCTCTGGCCCCACTCCACCTGTGATGTGTAGCCCAGAGCTGGACCCAGCCCTACAGGGGGGTTTCACCAGAGCAGAGCAGAGGGGCACAGTCCACTCCCGGACCTGCCGCCCACAAATTGGGGTCACAGGTGAGGACACTGGTTGCTTCTGGGTTGGGAGTGCATGAGGCTTATGTCCAGCCTTTCATCTGCCAGTATCCTCAAGTCCTTCTCTGCAGGGCTGCTCCATCATAAGTTTGAGTTTTGAGGAACAAATGAAATTAATACAGTGGCCATTTCATAACCAAAGGATTTGCAGACCTGTGGGTAAGGAGAGAAGTTGAAGGCAGGGGATGCTGTCAACAGCAGAAATGCTCAGGTCCAGTATGCTCGTGCTTTGGTGAGATTCTGTGACTTGTTTGACTAGTTCTGAAAGGATTTGTGTTCTGGTGTTCCGAGGAGAATACCTTTAGTCTCATGAAGAATTCAGTGGTGACCACTGTCAGACAAAGAGCTTCTGTTTCTCATACAGTGCATTTTCTTTCAGATGGATGTCCATGGTAAGATTAGAGAAGTCCTTGCTGAGACTATACGTGAAGAGCTGGTACCAGAGCAACAGCAGATATCCACAGAAGATCTGATAAAAGCCTTAAGACAACGAGGCATCATTGATGATGTTATGAAAGAACTTAAATTTGTAACTGTGAGTAGGTGTTGCAGAGTGAAAACATCTTTGTTTTCTCCTTTCAGTGACTAGGTGTTTTGACAAAGTGAAAGCTAGTTGCTTCTAAAGGTTTGTGATGGCTTTAGTGATTTGTGAGATATTTAGGAGCAGAACAGCTTCACACTTGAGCTAAACAGTTTGAGGATAATACTATGGAGAAAGGATTTCTTCAATGTTGTTACATCTCAGGTACTAGAGAAGGAAGCAGACTAGAGCTGAAATACAGGATTTTTAGACAACTGCAGTAAGCTCACCATGATGCCTTAAAAAGTCTTAATTATAATTCCAGGATGTGGATGAAAAGGAGAAGACTTCAGCTTCAAAGCCATCAACACATCTGGTTGACAGAGAACCACCAGTTTTGAAAAAAAGTATGTTGCCTGCTTATTTTCATATTTGAATCATAGTTTTAAGAGAAATTTGAAGTCTGTGATTTTTTTTTTGACTCTGAATTAGTAATCCTGTATGAAATGATGTAAAGATGGATATTTTTCCTGCTTTCCACAGGAAGTAAATCCATGTAAGCAGCAGAAATTCGAGTGATATAAAATATGACTTAACATAATTATGACTTAATAATTACATAATAAATTATTACTTGACTTAATTTATTTTACATTACAATGACTTCAGTGCATTTTAAGTATCACTTTCTCCTAAGCTCTTGTTTCTGAAAAGTCTGTTTATTTAATCTCCTGTTAGTTAACTGATACTGAATGTGCTTCCTCAGATTTGTTTGGAATCTCTTCATTTTTATTACTACACCTTACAGCTAACATTGACCCAACACGGAGGTATCTTTACCTTCAGGTTTTGGGTGGAAAAGCATTTCTGGAACATCTTCAGGAACCAGAGCCTCTGCCTGGCCATGCCTGTTCTACCTTCACACTTTGTTTACATTTTCGGAACCAGCGCTTCCGTTCTAAACCTGTCCCCTGTGCCTGTGAGCCTGATTTTCATGATGGTTTTTTACTTGAAGTGCACAAGGACAGCCTAGGTAAGGAGTGTTGTGTGTTTAAGGCTGGTGCCGTTGGGTCTTTTTCTGAGTTAAGATTTACTGTGAAGTACATTTGATGTTAGTGAGTGGCTTTCATTCCTGTTTTCTGTTGTGTTTTCCTAAGGAAGCTGTCTACTGTATTAGATTATGTCACTGGTAGATCTTTCTCTTCTCCTACCTTTTCTTTCTTTTGTACTTTCAAATTTAACCAACTTTATCCACGACTGGCAGTGAGATGTTAGTGTTGGAGATATTAATAGATACTAAGGTGCTGTGATTTTGTCATTAACTTTGTGCTAACAACTGAAGAAGGGAAGCGTAAATTTGTCATCTAACAGAAGAGTCAGTTCTTCTGTAGACAGAGAGCACGGTAGGAGCTAACTGTGGTATGAAAAGACTTCTGAATATTGTCTGAGTCCAGGGTGGAATCATTATTATGGCTGGAAAGGACCTCCCAGGATCATCATGTCCAGCCCTCATCCCAACAGCTCCCTAACCCTTAGACCGTGGCCTCAAGTGCTCTAGTGACTCATTCTTTGAACACCTCCAGGGATGGTGACTCCACTACCTCCGTGGGCAGCCTGTTCCAATGTCCAACCACTCTGTCAGCAAAGAACTTCTTCCTAAGATCCAATCTAAACCTCCCTTGATGGAACTTGAGGCCATTTCCCCTCATCCTATCATTAGTAATCTGGCAGAAGAGCGCTAGCCTTGCTACAACCTCCTTGTAGGTAGCTGTAGAGAGCAAGAAGGTCTCCTCTCAGAGAATATCAGGGAACAGAGAGAAAGCCAGAGTTACTGTGGTTGGATTTAGGGAAGGGAGAGAATATACCACAAATTCAAAGAAAACCAGGTCTTGTTAATTCTGCTGCTCATGGAGCAGTTTGTTTCATAGAATCATTTAGGTTGGAAAAGAGTTAAGATTAAGTAAGGACAAAGTTGTTTCCTAAATACTGATGTAGAGTGAGTTGACCCCATACATCCAAATTATTAAAGGGATATTTTTCAATTTGTTTACTTAGTGGTGCTCTAATATTTTCCATTTTTTGTAAATGCTTGGAATACTTGGTTCCCTGGAAATAAACAGCAGCTCTGTCCTATGCCAAGTTTGATTTTAAGACAGGATCATTGCTTTTGTGTGTAACTGCAAGACTGTTGCTGAAATGCAGTAAATGTAAAGGTTTTTGATTTTGAGAAGGGTTTGGGATGACACTACTCTTACCATGTCTTACCTTGGTTTAATAATGGCAGGTGAAGGAAGCAAAATGGTGGATGCCACCACTATGTTATCCATTTGTGACCCAGTGCACATGGTTCTGATCAGAACAGACACGTTCGGTGAGACAACGCTAGTAGCCTCCTACTTCTTGGAGTGGCGATCAGTCTTGGCTGCAGAGAATGGTGTAACAAATGTCACTGCTGAGCTCCTGGGTGTAGGTAAGGATCAATAATAAACCCCAAATTAATGAAAGGTAAAAATCCCATGTAACAATTTGCAGCTCTTCTTTAAGGGAACCATCAGGGTGCTGGAGTGAGTGTGGAGGAGGGCAATGAAGCTGGTGGAGGGCCATTAGAGAATAAAGGAGAGATGCAGAGAGTTGGGGCTGTTTAGTTGGAGGAAGGGGAGGCTAAGAGGAGACCTCATCGCTCTCTACAACTATCTGAAAGGACATTGTAGAGATTTTGATGCTGATTTCTTCTCACAGGTAATTGGCAAAAGAACCAGAGGCTTCAAGCTTCAACAGGGGAGGGTTAGACTGGACATGAGGAAGAAATTCTTCATGGAGAGAGTGGTCCGGCACTGGAATGGGTTGCCCAGGGTGGTGGTTGAGTTCGCATCCCTGGATGTGTTTAAAAGTCATTTAGATGCAGTGTTGGGGTATCTGGTTTAGGGGTGAGCTTGTAGAGTAGGGTTGATGGTTGGACTTGATGATCCCAAGGGTCTTTTCCAGCCTGAATGTTTCTGTGAGTCAATGCTTTGTGGAATTCTGTGGCAACATTAGACTAGTGGAGTTTTTTTGTTGTTTTGGGTTTTTTGGAAGCTGGTTATTTCTATGGCACACTGGATCCTTCATTATAAACTTTATAGCTTGGGAAAGATGAACTTCACTTATTTCCAACTACCTACATTTGAGTGACCAGCATAATCAGTAGGATTAGATGTTTCTAGAATGCCATTCATCTCAGATGTCCTGGTTCTAGCTGCAAGGAGGGGGTTGGATAATTGTCTCAGCTTTAGATGTCTGCTTTTTTGGCCAGGTTATGCTTTCTTAAAGCCTCATTTGACTTAAGTTAATCAAATATGCTTGTTTTCCTTATATTTAAAGAAGTTCAGTTATTTTTTTGTGAATGCATAGCTAACATCTATTTCAATAAATTTCATGTTTGGCTGAAATGTCCTAAATAAACTGAATTTGAGAGAACTGATCAAAGCTTATTTTGGTTCAAAGGTACAGAATCAAAGGTTTCTGTGGGTGTTTTGAACATCAGACTGGAACTGTATCCCCACCTCACTAAGACCCTGTCTCCAGAAATAACTAATACTCAGGTAAGTAATTTTTAGGAGGGCTGACTTGTTGTTCTGTTGTGGAGGGAAGCTCTGTATAAGATTACTTGTAGATGTTGAGGGCTGCGGGTGTTTGAATGTTCAATTCTTCTTCATGTTCTGTTAAATATAATTATCGTGTTTTTAACTACTTTTTTTATCCCCAACATTATTTGAAATGTTATTTTAATAATTGTACGAATTGTCTGTTTCAAAGCTTTGAGAAGAAAAATGCAATGTTCCTAATTTTCTTCAGGTAGCATTTGCTTTCTTGCTCTCTTTTCTGTTTGAAACCGTAATTTCAAGTAAACTATTCCCTGAAAAGCAAATACTGGCCTAAAGGTTCACAGAGACACTTAAAAAGCTGAGCAATCCTGTTGCATCGCTGAAGCTGAACACTATTACAGAATCTCAGAATTATTGTGTCTGGAAAAGACCTCTAAGATCATCAAGCCCAGCCCATGACCTAACATCACCACATCAGCTAGACCAGAGCACTAAGGGCTGCAGCCAGTCTGTCCTTAAAACCTCCACGGATGGGGGCTCCACCACCTCCTTGGGCAGTGCATTCAGGTGCCTGATCACCCTTTCCCTGAGGAAGGGCTTCCTAACACCCAACCTAACCCTCCCCTGGTAGCTTCAGGCCCTGTCCCCTCATCCTGTCAATGGTTGCCTGGGAAGAAGAGCCTGACTCACACCTGACTCCAACCTCCCTTCAGGGAGTTGTAGAGAGGGAGAAGGTCCCCTCTGAGTCTCCAGGCTAAACACACCCAGCTCTATCAGCCTCTCCTTATCAGATTTTCCCTCCAGTCCCTTCCCCAGCCTCATTGCTCCTCTGGAACTTCTGCAGCTCCTCAGTCACTTTCTTGAAGTTAGGGGTCCAAACTGCCCCCAGTACTTGAGGTGAGTGCCCAGTACAGGAGGAGAATGATGTCCCTAGTCCTGCTGATCCAAGCCAGGATGCCATTGGCCTTTTGTACTACCTGGGCACCCTGCTGGGTCCTGTTCAGCCAGTTGTCAACCAGTCCTGCCAGGTCCCTCTCTGCTAGGCTGCTCTCCAGCCACTGGTCCCCCAGGCTGTAGCTGCAGAGAGTTATTGTGGCCAAAGTGCAGGACCCTGCCCTTGACCCTGTTAAACCTCATCCCGTTGGCCTCTGCCCATTGACCCAGCATGTCCAGATCTCTCTGCAGCATCTTCTTCCTCTCTAGCAGGTGGAGACTCCCCCCAACTTGGTGTCATCCATGAATTTATTAAGGATAAATTACTTCAGTCAGGCTTCATATGTATGAGCTTACAAGAATAAATGTGACTTCAGGTTTTTGTTAATTGGATTTTAATTTTAAAATGCTGTTCTTCAGCTTTTTTTTAATTTCAAATATTTATGCAAACTTTAAATATTTAAGCTATATATTAGAATGTGGTGGTAATGCTATTGATTAAATTGGGATGTTTTTCCTGATGGCAAGTACTGTGTATGCGATTGGATGTGTTTTTCTTGCCTGCAGTTTGCTTTGGAACGTCAGAAAACAGCAGAAAAAGAACGATTATTTCTTGTCTATGCCAAACAGTGGTGGAGGGAGTACCTACAGATTCGGCCTACACACAACGTCAGGCTGGTAAAAATCTTTGCACAGGTTTGTGCAAAGACCCTTCCTTCCTTTAAGTTATGTCTGCAAAGCATTTAGAACAAATTTTATACAGCGCAGTTATAAAAACTGACTTATTAGATCTATTAGAACAGATGCTATGAAATCATTTTAAACAGGATTCCAGTCAGCTTCCAATAAACACAGCTCTTTTTATATAAACTTGATGGAAAAGCACAAAAAAAATGAGGCCAATATGTGACTACAGTAAAAATATGAGACTAAAGAAGCTGCAGAGATTTTTGATCCCTTTTTAAAATTCGTGAACATAGAAGTACCAGTGAGGAAGGGTTTCATACGTCTTGAAATAGATTTAGTAGTTGATAGTCATGGAATTTCCCTGCAGCTTGTAATAAAAGACCTTTTTCCTGTAATTTTATTTAATCATTTTCCAAGAAATTAGAAATTTTTATTGTTATTGCTCTCTTAATTCATTTAATCTAATTAGTTTGTTGTGAGTACATTTTTACTGCATCTTGAAGTTGTGACAAGGTAGAACATCCAAATTTCGTTGTGAATAGACACTTGAATTCCAAAATCAGCTGCTGAGTGATGGGTTTTTTGGGGGGAGGTGGTTTTTTTTGGGCTTGTTGTGGGTTTTGGTGTAAGTGTGGATTTGTTTTGGTTTGGTTTTTTTCCTTGATGATAAGGTGGAAATTGAGAGTGGGTGGAGCACGACTTTCATTTACAAAAATTAACTGCCATCTATGATCCCCCAGGTCTTTGAGCTTCTAGTCTGGGGTGTCCTTTTAGTGGCAGAACCAGCAGAAAAATCTAACTATAGTGTCTCTTAATAGCCTTGGGCTTAGCTCTAGAAGTATTCTGGTGGCTTAATATTTTAACAGGCCCTGTGAAGAGTGGTTGAGGGAACTGGAGCTATTTAGTCTGGAGAAGAGAAGTCTGAGAAAACGCTTTATTGCTCTCTATAGCTACCTACAAGGAGGTTGTAGTGAGGCTGGTACTGGTCTCTTCTCCTGAATTACTAATGATAGGATGAGGCGAAATGGCCTGAAGTTACATCAGGAGAGGCTTAGATTGGATGTTAGGAAGAAGTTCTTTATTGAGAGAGTGGTTGGGCACTGGAACAGGCTGCCCAGGGAGGCGGTGGAGTCTTCATCCCTGGAGGTGTTTAAAAACCAAGCTCTTGAGGCCATGGTCTAAGGGTTAGGGAGCTGTTGGGCTGAGGGCTGGATATGATCATCTTGGAGATCCTTTCCAGGCGTAGTGATTCTATAATTTAGAGTGATTTCAGGAAGAACAAATCCCATTGCAAAAAAAACCTGTGTAAGTTAAGATAAATCTTCTGTGGTGTTTGCATGGCAGCCAGATAACCAGATTTTATATATGCAGGATGAAAATGGAGTGAACAGACCAGTATGTTCATTTGTCAGACCTCTTCGAGCGGGCCGGTTACTAGACACTCCTAGACAAGCAGCACGCTTTGTCAGTGTCCTGGGTTATGAAAGAGCTCCCATCATCGGAGGAGGTGCTGGCAAACAGGAGCAGTGGTGCACCCTTCTTGCTTTTTTATGTAGAAATAAGGTACGTGAAAGTAGTCCTTGTGTGGCACAGTGGAGTTGGTGTCCTATCCTAACTGAACCCAGTAACTCAAAACGGGCTGCAAATACATGCATTAAATTAAATGTAGAGAATTTTGTTACAATAACTTGGTTAAGGTCTTTTTAAAGAAAAACATGTTAAATAGTAGGCAAGAAGGCTTTGGAACAGACTTTCTTCAGTGCTGTTGTTGAGTTGCATTTGTCAATAGGTCAGCTGGACAATGAGCTCACTTCTCTAAGATCCCACAGAATAATCCAGTGAATCCTTGCTAGTGTGCAGGACACTGGGAACAGGTTTCCTCTGAGGAAATAAGAGTGGAAAGCTGTGTAGAAAATAGCTGAATTTAGCCTCTGAGACACCAGCTGGATCATTGTTATTTTTCTTGTGGAAAATAGTGTGGTGCTATTAAATGAACAAAGATTACTGAAAACTTGTATGAAATCATAGAATTCCAGCCTCATCTTGAATGTCTCCCAGGATGGGAGAAATAAACCTACTTTCCTGCGTATTTCCCTTGTAGTGGAAGACTATGTTACCTGTGTAATGAACAGATACATCCAAGAACACAGATCTTTGTATTTTTCTTGTTTACAGCATTCTAAATAGGATTTGTCTCAAGGCAGCAACTAAATCAAAAGGCAGTTTGACTTCTGCTTCAGGGTGCTGTGCTGTGTGTTAGGAAGGCTTTGCAGGAGGGGTTTTTGTTCTTATTTTACCTTTGTTAAGATCTTAAGAGACGATATTAATGTCACGTTTGGGAATATTTTGCTGTGAGTTATCAATGACATTAATGTATTTGTGGAAGAAATGCTTTCCTGAACGAAGGGAGAAGCAGCTACACATGATTTTCAGTTGGCATTTAGGTCTGTGGGGATGCTTCTTTTATCTTTAATTTCTGAACTTTGTTAACACATTCAAAGCAGTGAAGAAACAGGATTATGTTTCATTAAGTGACTAAATTTTCTGTGTGAAGATACTGTGTAATTTCTAGTTTTACCTCAGGTATTTGCATTATATAAAGTTTTAGGAGAAAGGGATCTGGGGGTCCTGGTGGACCCCCAGCAGGATCATCATAAGCCAGCAGTGTGGCCTTGTGGCCAAGAGGGCCAATTGCATCCTGGAGTGGATCAGAAGCAGAGTGGTTAGCAGATCAAGAGATGTTCTCCTCCCCCTCTACTCTGCTCTGGTGAGACCACTTCAGGAATATTGTGTCCAGTTCTGGGCCCCTCCGTCACAGAAGGACACAGAACTGCTTGGGAGAGCCACAAAGATGAAGAGAGTGGAACATCTCCCTGAGGAGGAAAGGCTGAGGGAGCTGGATCTCTTGAGCTTGGCAAAAAGGAGACTGAGGGATGACCCCATGAATGTGGATAAATATGGAAAGGGTAGGTGTCAGGAGGAAGGAGCCAGGCTCACAAATCAATATGAGAATGAACTTCTTCCCAGTGAGGGTGACAGAGCACTGGAACAGACTGCCCACAACCAGGGAGATTGTGGAGTCTCCTTCTCTGGAGACATTTAATACCCATCTGGATATGTTCCTGTGTGACTTGATCTAGGTGACCCTGCTGTGCCGGGATAATTGGACTGGATGATCTTTTGAGCTCCCTTCCAATCTCTTACGATTCTATGATCTTTTCGAGTTTAAACTTTAAAATCGTCACTTCAGCTGAATGCTTTAGGTAAACAGGTGGGAAACAGAAATGGTAAAGTAATGGTTGGAGAATTATCACTATTGTTCAAGGTTTTATCCATGCCTGATACTCAAACCAGCTTCCTAATACTTGTTGCCTAGGGTGACTGTGAAGATCACGCTAACCTTCTGTGCAGTCTTCTTCTGGGCTTTGGACTGGAAGCCTTTGTGTGCGTTGGAACGAAAGCAAAAGGAGTCCCCCACACCTGGGTAATGACTTGTGGAACTGATGGAACAATTACGTTCTGGGAGAGCTTAACAGGACATCGGTGAGTAAAGAAATATGAGGAAACTGAATGAAAAACAAGAAAATACAAGAAAATACACAGGTATTGAGCTTTGTGTGAGGTATTTTTATTTTTACTCTTTTGTTTTTCATCTTTAGACCCTGGCGTGTAACTGTCGCATAATCCCAGTGACTTTTGTCTCTGGAATCTTTTTTCTGTTACCTGCTTTTTTGTGGAAAACTACTGGCTCAGCATGAGGGGAAGTAATGTCAACCATTTGTAACATAGTTCTCAGCTGTTTTTATACCATATGGTATATGGTTTGTGTCTTACAGTAGCTATGATGGCCAGTAATGCAATTGCTGCCATCGTTTGTAAAGAAGGGAATGACACCTGACAGGATCGTTGCTGTATCTCTTCCACCCAAGTACTTTTACCTGGCCTTGAAATACAGTCTATTAATAAAGAAATGGAATGTTTTTGCTTAGGTACATCCACAGACCCATCAACCCTGATGATCCTCCACTAGTGGAACAACCCAAGCCGCTCTACCCTTATCGCACAATAGGTTGTATCTTCAACCACCAGAAGTTCTTTGGGAATTGTCAGCCCTCTGATGCTGTGGAGGTTTGTGTGTTTGACCTGCATAATGAGTCTAAATGGAAACCCATGAGCACAGAAGCGATAAAATCCATCTGTCCCCCTGGAACAACATCTTCAGTTCCCCCTTTTCCTCCTCTGTGTGCTTCCACGATAGATGCTGCAATAGCAAGCAACGAGATAGAACTACAGCTGAGAATCCTGGCCTCTGAACACAGAAAGGTAATGCTGTGTATAGATGGTCACCCATCAGACTTCTGTTGATTGACATACGTGGACCTCTGCAGTGTGCTTTCCATCATCTTTTGCTCAAGTGCAGTGTGTCAAGTGAAATAGCTAAAAACTTACCTGTACTGAGCTAGTTTAGACATTATGCTCACAATTTGCAGTGGTGATTTGTAGCCTCATGTGTGTAACCAGGGGGGCCTCCGAGGGGCTAGCCGAGTCAACGACATGCACACGAATATGGTTAAGGTGCCGAGCTTGTTTATTCCCGTAACCGCCTTGCTTATATACAGTCATGCCCTGTCCATGCGGCATTGAGGTTACACTCATTGGGTACATGGCCTTTGTCACGCGTAGCTGTCCTCTAGCCTATTGGCCATCATCGACAAACTACCTAATCGGACGGCCCCTCCAGCTTTCCCAAACACAGCCCCATTCTCTGATTCTCACAGTCTGGTTAACATTCCTCTATAATTAGTTTTCTCGCTTATCATCCTTGCTGAGGCCTCCTATCATCTTTGCTGAGGCCTCCAAGGCCATTCTCAGAGGCACCTGGCAGCTATTCTTGGCTCAGTGCTGGGTTGTCCAGAGCACTGCTCAGCGCTAGCTCTGTTAGCAGTTCTTCTACATCATGTGAGCTCTTCCCTAGAACCTGCCTTTGCCTATTATTCTAAGTGTCATCTTCACTGCCACCAGCAGACTGTGAGTGGTCTGCAAAAGAGATGGCAAGATAAAATCTAGCTGTGAGAGGGCTTTGCTCATCCATCACAAATGGTTTTAGTCTCTACATAAAAGCAGACTTTTGGGATCTTTCATGGTCTCATTCTTGACTGCAACAGTATTGTATTTTCTAGAAGGCAAGTTCACCCTTTATCAGGACCTTTATCACAAGACATCAAGTGCCAGAAATGATTCTTCCTGTGCTGGATGTGAGAGATGATACTTTAAACCTGTATTACCTTATGTCCAATTTTTAGTTGGGCTTTTTTGTTGGTTTTTTGCTTTTATCTTCTCCCCAGCTTCACATTGCAGGGGTGATGAGAAGCTCTTAGTGTGAGTGTCATACAAAGTTGATTTTGTATGTGGTTGTGATAGATTTTTCTGCTTAGCATTTGTGTGCTAGTTCAGTCTGCATGGTTGTCATCATTCCGTGACTTGCCTCACAGGATCTTGGCCTTTCTACCGTTTGGGATGACCATCTGTCCTATCTGTTGTCACCAGCATTAGCAGCCTATGAGCTGGAGCGTACAACAAGTGTTTCTGCAGGAAACGAAGAGTTTCAAGATGCTGTGAGAAGAGCGGTGCCCGAGGGTCACACATTTAAAGGGTTCCCTATTCATTTTGTGTACAGAAATGCTAGGAGAGCATTTGCCACTTGTCTTCGGTAAGTTCAACGTAGGAAGGTAGATCTTAAAACCAAATTGGAATAATTATCGGTTGCAACTCATTTTAATAATGAAATTTAAATAAAAATTAATTTCCTTAAATTAGAACTGGAGAAAGATTTAATTCTCATGCTGTACTGGGCACTGGGGATGCCTCCCCTCAAGTACTGGGGGCAGTTCTGGGCCCCTCACTTCAAGAAAGAGATTGAGGGGCTGGAGCAAGTCCAGAGGAGCAATGTAGCTAGGGAAGGGACTAGAGGGAAAGTCTGATGAGAAGAGTCTGAGGGAGCTGGGAGTGTTTAGGCTGGAGGAGACTCATGGAGGGACCTTCTCTCTCTCTACAACTCACTGAAGGGAGGTTGTAGTGAGCTGGGGGTTGGGCTTTTCTCCCAGGCAACCTGTGCTGGGATGAGAGCGCAGGGCCTGAAGCTGCCAGGGGAGGGTTAGGCTGGATGTTAGGAAGCCCTTCCTCACGGAACGGGTGATCAGACCCTGGAATGCACTGCCCAGGGCAGTTGTGGAATCCCCATCCCTGGAGGTTTTTAAGGACAGACTGGCTGTGGCTCTTAGTGCCCTGGTCTAGCTGATGTGGTGATGTTAGGTCATGGGCTGGGCTTGATGATCTTAGAGGTCTTTTCCATCCTCAGTGATTCTGTGATTCTCTGTGGTATTTCAAAAGGATTGTGTGGTACAGAGATGCTGCCTTGCTTTAGTGAGTTCAGTGATGGCAGACTTCTTGAGAGTTAAATTAAAAATAAGCAGTTAATTTAATTTCTCTACACCTGTTAAAAATGATCAGCGGTGGTCTCGTTTTCCTCCAAGGCCACAGTCCCTGCACTATACAACTATTATTATTGCTGGTTATTTTAACAGGCTCATTACACTTATTAGTCAGATTTGACACACGAACATATATAACTGAAAATCATAATGACATAGTAACACTTTTTACTTTTTGTCCTACAGATCTCCTTTCTGTGAAGAAATAATCTGTTGTAGGGGAGACCAAGTGCGACTTGCGGTTCGTGTACGAGTGTTTACATACCCTGAATGTGCATGTGCTGTTTGGATCATGTTTGCATGTAAATACCGCTCCGTCCTTTGAAAACAACCAAACCCACAAATCTTTCATATTTTTTTACATCTGCAAAATAATGTATGTGGGTATAGAATGATAGAGTTGCAAGCCAGCATTGTAATTTATATAAATGCCACGGAGTTTTAAAACCCTCAGCGTGTGTATTGAAGGGGATTGGGTGCACAGTACTGATTGTATTTATAAAGAGAATTTATTATTATTTTGAAATAAAAGTTACTTTTATTACTTACAGGACTGTGGGCCAAGTTAATAAGATCTGTGTAAAATATGAGCTGCTCTTCTGCAGTACTGAATTGGTGTGAGAATTTACCTAACAAGAAGTCTCTTTTCACAGAATCACAGAATTATTGAGGCTGGATAAACCCTTTGAGCTCATCCAGCCCAGCCCAGAACCTAACATCACCACATTGGCTAGACCAGGGCACTGAGGGTCACAGCTAGTCTGCCCTTAAATGGCTCCAGGGATGAGGACTCTACCACTGCCCTGGGCAGTCAGTTCCAGGCTTCCTAACATCCAACCTCAGGGGGTACCTTGTCCCTCTCTACAACTCCCTGAAGGGAGGTTGTAGTGAGTTAGTTCTATCTAATGTAAAAAGCTGGATCATATTGTGTGGTGAATATTGCTAAATTAAATAGCTTGTTCACATACTAGCAGTTGTGTCCTAGTTGCAGCACGTGTGTCATTGCAAGAGGGAAAACCAACACAAGTGAAGTATGGACCAGGAGCTCATTTTGATGTTGTGTAGTCTGGTCAGTGCTGTCCTGTCATTTATATAGAGTAATAGACTCTGTTAGGTTGGAAGGGACCTGTAAAAATCATGTAGTCCAGTCCCCCTGCAACAAGCCTAGGCATCACTCACCAGACTGCCCAGAGCCCCATCCAGCCTGACCTTGGGTGACACTGTTGTGGGTGTCTATTACAGGCCACCAGATCAGAATGAGAAAGTTGATGAGGTCTTCTACAGGCAGCAGACAGCAGCCTCACAGCTACAGGCCTTGCTTCTCATGGGGGATTTTAACTAACTTGATATTTTTTTGGAACACCTGCTCAGCCAGCCATCCAGAGTCCATGAGTTTCTTCCAATGCATTGATGAGAATTCGCTGATGCAAATGGTGAAGGAGCCCACTAGGACAGGAGCGCTGCTGGATCTTGTACTCACCAACAAGGAGGATCTGGCTGAAGCAGGGAAGGTTGAGTGCAGCCTTGGTTGCAATGACTGTGACGTGGAAGAGTTCAGGGTTTCATGTGGCAGGAACAGAACAGTTAGCAGAATCACAACCCTGGACTTCAGGAGGGCCAACTTTGGCCTTTTCAAGCAATTGCTAGGGGAAATCCCATGGGACAGGGTACTGGCAGGTAAAGGGGCTCAGGCTGGCTGGTTAACATTCAAAGACCACTTCTTTGAAGCCCAAGGTCAGAGCAAGGAAGGGAGCCAGAAGACCTGTGGGGTTAAACAGGGAGCTGCTGGGCAAACTGAAGAGGAAGAAGAAAGTCTATAGGTCATGGAAGGAGGGGATGGCCGCTTGGGGTGATTATAAGGCTCTGGTGAGAGAATGT
>VXBP01005291.1:81415-108460 GCA_013400115.1 Rhinopomastus cyanomelas
GTTGGAGGCCTGTATCTAGTGGAGTGTCTCAGATGTCAGTGCTGGGACCAGTCCTACTCAATCTATTCATTGATGACTTGGATGAGGGATTGGCATGCACTGTCAGCAAGTTTGCTGATGGCACAAAGCTGGGTGGTGTCGCCGACACCCCTGCAGACTGTGCTGCCATTCAGTGAGACCTGGGCAGAGGTAAATTTAAAGAAGTGTAACAAGGGTAAGTGTAGAGTCTTGCATCTGGGCAAGAACAACCTCAGGTACGAGTATAGGCTGGGGACTGACTTATTGGAGAGCAGTGTAGGAGAAAGGGACCTGGAGGTACTGGTGGACAGCAGGATGACCATGAGCAGCAATATAGATCAGAACAGGAGTTGGTTAGCAGATCAAGAGAGGTTCTTCTTCCCCTCTACTCTGCCCTGGTGAGACCACATCTGGAGTGTTGTGTCCATTTCTGGGCCCCTCAGTTCAAGAAGGACACTGAGGTCTTGGAGGGAGTCCAGCTCAGAGTAACAAAGATGATGAAAGAGGTGGAGCACCTCCCTTATGAGGAAAGGCTGAGGGAGCTGGGTGTCTTTAGCTTGGAGGAGACTGAGGCGGGACCTCATTAATGTCTATAAATATTTGAAGGGTGGGTGTCAGGAGGATGGAGCTGGGCTCTTCTCAGTGTCATCTAGTGATAGGATGAGGGGCAATGGGTGTCAGCTGGAATGTAGGAGGTTGCATATAAATATCAGAAGGTACTTCTTCACAGTGACAGAGCCCTGGAAGTGGCTGCCCAGTATGGTTGTGGAGCCTCCTTCTCTGGAGATGTTTAAAACTCACCTGGACATGTTCCTGTGCAACTTGGCCTAGGTGATCTTTCTGTTACAGAGGGATTGGACTAGATGATCTTTTGAGGTCCCTTCCAATCCCTAATGTTCTGCGATTCTGTGAATGTCTCCAGGGATTGGGCCTTAATGTTTCACAGGAAGCAGGTACTAAGGGGGAGTTTTCAAGTTCTTTTTGTATAAGTGAGGCAAAATTGTAGAATATAAAAGAAAAAATAATGTGAATTTTATGGAAGCTGATTTTTCTGTGTGCAGTGCTCCTTGGCTTGGTGCTGGGTAAAAACTGGTACTTCCAGAGCCAGGAATGAGAACATGGAGGCTCATGAAGGGTCTGGAGCACAAGTGCTCAGAGGAGCAGCTGAGGAAGCTGGGAGGGCTTAGCGTTGAGGAAAGGAGGCTGAGGACCTCATGCTGAACGAACTGTCTGAGAGAAGGTTGGAGGTGGGGATCTGTCTCTTCTTCCACGCAACAAGCCATGGGATGAGGTGAGGTGGCCTCAGGTTGTGTCAGGGGAGGTTCAAGCTGGATGTTGGAAAGGATTTCTTCACCAAAGGGTGATCAGCCATTGGAACAGGCTGCCCAGGGCAGGGCTGGAGTTCCCATCCCTGGAGGGATTTAACCAGCATGTGGACCTGGTGCTTGGGGACAGGGTTTAGGGGTACCAGGCAGTTCAAAGGTTGGACTTTCTCTTTAGCTGGAAGAGACCTTTAAGCTCTTCTGTGATTCTGTGATTCTCTGAATGTCCAGGAATCCCAGGAAGACAATTCCCTGCTTGGCCCTTCCCGGCTAGATGCTGCCTCCTGCCTTGCCGGGGCTGGAGCGTTGCCGGAGGGCGGAAGCGAGTCCCGAGGTGGCACCTGCGGCAAAGGTGGGAGCCCGCCCCGCGTAGGGGATTTCAGCGCCGTTACCAAGGCAGCCCCAGAGCGATTCGCGTTCTCCTCGTCCCCACACGGGGGCGCCGCCGCCACTACGCGGCGCCTCTTCTGAGCCGGCAGGGGGCGCTACGGGGTTGGGTGGAGCGGAGCGGGCGGGGCCGCCATTTCTTTGCCATAAGCTGTCAGCAGCCACTGCTCCGCCCGCTGCTCCTCCCGCCCTCCAGCAGGGCCGGAGGAGGATGAACGCGGCGGGAGCGGGCGGGAGCAGCACCGGCAGCGCTCGCTGAAACGCGGAGCCGCGCGGTGGAGGCCGGGCATGGCGCTGCCGGAGGAGCCCGGCGCCTCCCGCCCCTCCGCCACCGCCGCTGAGGAAGAGGAGGAGGGCGCCGGTGGCGGCGGCGGACAGCCCGAGGCGCTATCGCTGGATGAGATCCTCAGGCTTTACAACCAGCCCATCAACGAGGAGCAGGCATGGGCCGTTTGTTACCAGTGCTGCGGGGCCCTGAGGGACCGCGCCCGGCGCGGAGAGACCCTCGCGGCCAGGCCGGGGGCGGCCGCCCACCTCCGCGTGTGGCGGGACGGGACCGTCACCCTGGAGCAGAGCGAGAGCCAGCGGCCGCCTCCCCCCGCCTCAGGTAAGGCCGGACCCGGCACCCTGATGCATCCTTCCCCCGTCCGCCCCCCCATTCCGAGCTCTGCAGCAGCTCGGTTCTGTGAGGGAATGGGCAGAAACCGGCTTCTTGAGGGGTGCGGGGAAGGGATGCGGATACAGGAGATGGGGTGCGGGTTTAGGGTTTTGTAAGCGCGTCGGAGTTGGTGCGTAATTCTGTGTCATCCGCACCTCCGGCTCGGGGAGCTCCTCTGGCCATATTGCTCATTCGCGGTGCTTTTGGGAAGAGTTTGGCATCAAAAGGGCAGAAAATTAGAAATCGATCTATTTCTCTTGGAATCTCAGACTGGGTTGGAAGTGACCTCAAAGCTTACCCAGACCCAAACCATGGGCAGTGACACCTCTCACTAGAACAGGTTGCCCAGAGCCCCATCCAAGCTGGCCTTGAACGCTTCCAGGAATGGAGCTGCAGCAACCTCCCCGGGCAACCCGTTCCAGTGCCTCAACACACTCACGGGGAGTAATTTTTTCCTCCGACCTCAGCCAAATCTCCCCTTTTTTAGCTTGAACCCATCCCTCTTGTGCTATCACTAGAGTCCTTCATAAAACATCCTCCAGCTTTAATTTTAGGGCTACTGTGAACATGCAGTCAGGAAGAAATCTGTGCACACCTACTAGGGCTTTAGCACCTGCTGTCTGTTTGCTTAAAAAACCAGAATTTTATAAGAAAACAGAGGCTTCAGCATTTAAAGTTTACGTTAAGTAGACGGCAGTGGTGAATTAAATGGGATTAATTCCACCCTCAGCCTTTAGAAGATGGATATTATGCCTGATGTTACAACTTAATGAAGCCTTTTAAAGCAGCGCCTGTCTGAAAAGGCTTTTTGTTTTTTTCGGGGGGGAGAGGTTTGCAGTGATCCACTGTGGAGCTAGTGACACAAGGTTTGCAGTGATCCACTGTGGAGCTAGTGACACAAGGTTTGCAGTGATCCACTGTGGAGCTACTGACATATGCAAATACCTAAGTGTTCTCAGTGGGAGAAGGGACTAATTCTGCTTCCCAAACAACTCTAATAATGGCTTGAATTTAAATGCAATCTGATGTGCCTGTTTAATTACTGAAAAAATAGGTTATTGTAGTGTTAATAAAAGGCCAGACCCACACCCACAAGTTCCAGGAAAACACTTTCCTGACCAAGGCATCTGCATGACACAGAAGCAGTGAAGAGTTCTGTATTGCGTGCTGTGTGCTGCTTGCCTTTAGTGTCTTGAGGTGATTATCAGGCTTCTTCCTTTCTCTTTCCTACTGTAGGAAATAATTTATTTACTTTGTATTTCTTTCTTGTCTTGCAGTTCCTTTTGCTATCTGTGGGCAGATAGCAAACTTGAGCAGGGGAGATTGATGTTGGACATAAGGAACAAATTCTTTCCTGTGAGGGTGCTGAAATGCTGAAACAGGTTGTCCAAAGAACGTGTGGCTGCCCCATCCCTGGTAGTGTTGAAGGCCAGACTGTATGGGGCCCTGAGTAACCTGATCTAGTGAAAGTGTCCCTGCCGCTGCAGGGGCTATTGCAACTAGATGATCTTTAAGGTCTTCTCCAACCCTGACCATTCTGTTTGTTCTGCTTCCTCATGCAGTACGTACTTAATGTCTTCTAGGAAGGTGTTGGATATATCTGGATGTGGAGTTCAAGCCTCTCACTGCCATCCACCTAGTGTTTAGTTTTGCTGAAGCTGCATGACATGGCTGCATTAGTTTGTTAAAATGGTTTAACTGACATGGACTGAACTGTAGGTAAATAGGACCTTTTTAAACCTTACTATTCTATGTTGTGTATAGTTAACACCATATGCACATGCTTCTTTCTTGAGAATATTAACGTATGTGTGTAAACAAAAAGGTAAGCAGTCTGCTAAGACCCCCCAGGAAGGCATAAGGGGGGAGACAGCCCAGGGAGCATTGTCTTTCCAGTATCTATAGTAGAAAAAAAGAGGAGGAAGGGAGATTTCTGCCAGATGTTAATTTCTAAACCATGCTCTGTAATCCCCTGGCTGTTAGTTGCCTGGATCATTTACCACTGGTCCTGGCTGACGAGGGAGGTCCCAGATGACTGGAGGTTGGCTAATGTGGTGCCCATCCACAAGAAGTGTAGGAAGGAGTTTCAGAGAACAAGAAAGCTGGTGAAGGGACTGGAAGGAAAGTCTGATGAGGAGAGGCTGAGGGAGCTGGGAGGGACCTTCTCCCTCTCTACAATTATGTGAAGGGAGGTTGTAGTCAGGTAGGGTTTGGGCTCTTCTACCAGGCAACTAGCAATAGAATGAGAGTGCAAGGCCTGAAGCTGCCAGGGGAGGATTAGATTGGATGTTAGGAGGCCCTTCCTTATGGAAAGGGTGATCAGACACTGGAATGAAAGACTGTAGCCCATAGTGCCCAGGTCTGGCCGATGTGGTGATGTTAGGTTTTGAGCTGGGCTTGATCTCAGAGATCTTTTCCAGCCTCAATGATTCTGTGCTTTGAAAACTGTCAGTATTATTCCTGATTTATCACCTTACCCCGGTCTTAGTCTCCCAAACTTTGAACTTTTCTGCAATGTAGTCCCTTGCTTGGCTTTTCACAAAGGACTTGTGTGTTTGTGCGGATAAGCATCCAGAATGTGATACACTGCTCGTCCTGGTCAGTTGGCTTTTGTTCTGTTTTGGTCTGGAACCTCTAGCAGGTTTTCAGTGAAAGACATTTTGCATGTCATTTGCTGAATGTTGGCATTTCACTGTGCTGAAGAGTTGACAGTGGGCTTGCTTCCCTTTGGTATCCTTTGAACTGTGCCAGTTCTTCTACTTATCGCTCACTGCAGTGTCCTTAGGTGATGACTGATGAGCTTTTTGAGCCAACTTCAGCCTGCGCCTCTTGATTTGTTAGGCTCGTGCAGTCAGCACTTGAAGAACCATCATCCTGGTGCTATGACTTGGGTGTCAGTCCTTTGTAGCATAGGCCCTGAAGCTGTCCGGCCATGGTAATTGCACTCTTGAGATACAAATTAAAGGTTTCTTAACGAGAAGTACTGATTATGGAAAAGCTGGTAGTACTTTTTGTCCCTTGTGAAGCAGCTCACACAATGCCTGAAATTCTGAGTAAAAATAGACATTGAATAAAATGTCCTTGAGATCCGATAACAAAGATGAGTTTCGGTGATAGTGGAGCAGAAAAACAACCTTGGAGTTCAGTCCCCATCCTTAACTAAAACCAGAGAACATTTCTCAGGTTTTGTCTGTTGTCTATTAATAGTTATGTTGGAAAGAAAAAAGCAATAAGGTTTTGGCTAAATAGAAATAAAAAGATTAAGAATGAAAAGGCAGCTCAGTTGTTCATTCTCAATGTGAGCACTGATATTACCTGAATCCCTGTCATATTTCAGACAACTTAGGCTTAAACACTCCTGTTAAGAGGCCTGTTAGAGCAATAGGCTTTCTACAGGTTAATGCTCTGTTCGCTAAAGTGATTTGTTCTAATGGGAAATGTGTGTAGCTGTAGGTTGGTGCATAGGCTCGGATACTTCACAGGAACAAATATCGCCTGCTAGTTTCTGGTTTTGAGAACAATGGAATCCTGTGCAGGCCAGTAAAGTAGTCCCCAAAGAACGATGTCTTTGGGTGGTGAACATTTGGGCTTTGTTCAGCATTGCAAAGAGTGATGCAATCAGTCATGCCTGTCAGCGGGGCTCGGGCAAAGTCAGGAGCAAACGCAGCCGTGTCTTGGAGTTCGTGTGAGAGGCTCTCACAAGGAGATGTTTTCGTTGTGCGGTGCAGACCTTATCGCTTTGCCTAAACTGAAGTAAAGAAATAAACATGAACATGCAAAAATGTTGAAGAGCTCATTATGGTCATCTTACCATGAGTCATTGGAGCTGTCTGACATCTTAATACCACAGACATGAGGGTTGCTTAGAAGTACCCACGATGGAGCTGGAGATACAGCAAAGAATTGGTTTTGCATAAATAGGTGTTCTAGACATCTCTGCAGTTGATGTGAAACGAGCATCTAGTAAAGTGCTAGACACAATCAAAAGTAACTGGAATGTGCTGAGAAGTTTGTTGTAAAACATGTGGTTTGACTTCTTCAAGTCCTCTTATTTCAGAGCAGTCTTTAGGGTGATTGACCTCATGCTTCAATATTTATCGGCAGCAACAGTCCATGAGACACAAGAGGCTGTTTGGGGTTGTGTTGTTGTGAGATGGATGAGGGGCTCTCGCTTCTCCATGTGCTCCTCCTTCTCATGGGACCATTTTGGATACAAGTCAGCTTGGAAAGAGTTTTCCCCATGTGTTTTGTTAGTGCCAGATCCCCGACTTAGCTGATTAGGGTGTTTCATTGAGTTCCTGAAGAGGAATGGCCATGAGGCTTTCAGCCCTTGGCTGCTGAGGACTGGTGTGCATGTGGTGCTCCTCAGCCTTCCCTCTCTGCCTTGTCCTCCAGCCTTAGAGGAGAAAGCAGAGGGAAATTACTGCTGGTTTTATCGGCAGTGAGTACTGTGCAGATTTTTTTTCTCTTGGAAATCTGCCAGGCGTTCAGTAGGAAGACATAATGCACAGAGTATTCTGGCTTTGAATTAAAAAGATCCCAGAGAACTTGACTGCACGATGGCTTTCACGGGACTCTGAGGGCTAAGGTTGAGGAAACACACTGCAGAGGAACAGCTTATGTGGTCTTGGCAGTTTGACTGACTTCCATGCCCTTCTCACGCCCTTGTGTGCCCAGGTATTGGGAAGACAGCGTGGAGAAGTACAGGATGAATAAACGCAAAATTAACTTGCATGCATCAAGACATTCTCATCTGTCAGCTGCTTGTGGAGGGGATTCATGCAGGATTCTTAGAGGAAAATGAGTGTATAGACATTTTCCTTTTAGTTTGAAAGGCAGTGGGTGGAAGTAGCGTTACTGGCTGTTTAAAATCTGGAATGGGTGATGCTATGAACAGTGCTGAAATAAATAATACCTCTAGAATTAAGCCTTGATTATACCATGAGTACAGATTTTGTTCAGGAGTGTTCTGAAACATCGGTATTTAAAATTAGTAAGGTTTGACGCACGTTTCCTGCAATAGATATCTGTGTCTGCGTGAATATGCTGATATTGGAAGTCAAGGTAGGAAGAAAATGGCCCTAGAGAGCGGAGAAGGATCCTCAGCGAGTTCGTACTTTATCTCTCCCTGCTTGCTCTGCTGAAAAGAGAAAGGCCTTCTTGATGGCTTTGTGCCATCAGTGTGGTTCCCGGTACGTAAGGGTGAACTGGAAGGCTTCCAGTCATGGCTCATGCTGAAGCATCCTGTGTACTGGGGGTTACATGAGCTCTCTGTGGATGGTGGCAGATGGCTGGGGACCCAACTGCAGACAGCTCTGGTGGGAGAGACAAGCACTGAAAAGATTCTAACGTAACAAAATAATGCCTTTGGCTTAAAAAGAACCCCAAAGGATATCTCAAATGCCTGCACAAAAGAATGGATGTTGCCATCAGTTACTTATATTTGCATGCTGAAACGTTGAAGACAGTAAGCAGGCAGTGAAGGAATAAAGTGTTTGTTCCTAAGGAAACCAGCAGAGAACTGTGAGGAATTGTGAGCTCCTGATGTTCCTAAAGACTTCAAATAAAGCTAACGCATTTATAGTTTAACTGAGGCTTTCTCGACCAGCGTGGTAAAGTGTTGCTGTGGGAAGTGGAATTGTAGTCATCATTAAGTGATGGAAAAGTAGGGTGAAAAATGGAACATCTGTCACAGTGCTGCAGAGTTAATGTGATGTCCCCGAGGGGTTTCGCTGGAGAAAGAGCAAAGATGCTTTTTTATGTAAAAAAAAAAAAACCAAAGAAAAACTAATGGGTAGAGGAGTCTCACTGGAGGGGCTGGATGCAGGGGACAGTTTACCCTGCAGTACCTGCTGAGAGCTGATGGGTAGAACTGGGTTAGCATGAGAAGGGCTTTGAAAATAAAGGCAGTAGCAGTGGATGATGTGATACAGAGCACAAGCCTTGTACAGGTTGTTTGATTCAGAGCAAGATGAGATCGGAGCGACAGACAGTAAAATGACCCATGTGGCAGTGGTGTTGTGAATGAGCCTGACCTAAGCTTGACTCTGTTTGCCAAGTGTGCGGTAGCTGGGTGGCAGGTGATAAGAGTATTGAAGGTACCTTAGATCCTGAATCCATATTGTCAATGAATGTCTCTTCATAAAACTGGGGAAGGTGTTTCATAATGCCCATTAAAAGGAAACTGGAGAGTGTTTGCAATTTGTTCACAAATTAATTTATTGGGTTACAGTGTTGGATCTGGTCAGAGGACAAAAGGATGTTGTTCTATTCTGATAAAAGCCTAAGCTGGCCTGGATGACACACGCAGCTCTGAATTTTATTACTGAGCACTTTAAGGGGAACAAAAAGAGATGAGTCAGTCTGCACAGTGTAAATACAAGACTGCAAAGACATTGCTGAGGTAGAGAAGAATTAAGATAATTATGTTTTAATCTGCTTGAGAGAGTTTATTAACTGCTGGTGTAAGTTCTTAACAGATCTAACAGTGCTGCATTAGCAGTTCAGGAAAGCTGTAACCTGCTTGAAACTCTGGCTCCATCAAACATGATGGTAGGAACTACTAGTGGAGTGAGAATTCCATTCACTGGAGTCAGAATTCTGCCACAAGCACACATACTTGTTTTATGAGCAAGTACGTGGGTAGCTCCAGGAAAAATTAGAATGTGATTAGAGTAACAGAACTTCACAGAATATCCCAATAAAAAGTGGAGGTACATGCCCATTGCGAAGTTATGTTTCTTGAGAAGGTTCAGTATCTGGATAGGCCAGAGGACAGCGGGTGTGGTATCTGTACTTAAGCTTCTGCGGAGGAGATGCTGCAAATATCACTTGGCAGCACTTGGAGATGTATATCTGCCACAGTGTTTATCTTAGAATAACAATTTGATGTGATCCGTAGGTAACCTGACAGTTGTGCTAAGGAGGATCAGCAGCAAGATGTGGAATTGTGTGGTGACCGCAGCCAGTTTCCTGGTGCAGAGTAGAAACGGAACAAGAGAGTGTCCATGTAACCGTGTCTTAGGAGGGTGGTGCCAAGCTACTATGGAGTTGTTTATTTGGAATTAAAGAACATGATTTTAAATTTTATTACAAAACTTAACATCAAAGACCTTTTAGTCATTACCTTTGCTTTGTGCAATGTACAAGGCTGTGCTTATGACTGTACAAAATGAAGAGCGACTTCAATCAGGTATTGAATGGAGAAAGAAGAAGGTATGAAAAAGACTTACACGGGGAAGGAAAATCCTGGCTCCTTTCAGTCTGGTTAACTCTTGAAGAATTTTCTGACCAATTTCTTTCTCTTTCCTTTTTCCTCACCCCTAGATTAAAAGAAAACATAGATACCATTTCTAAATCATCAGCTCTAGGCTGATACAGAAATCATGAGCTGGATCCAAAAAGCCACCAACTGTAAAAACTCATCCTGTTTCTTGTTGTCTTCTAATGACACAGTTTAGAGGAAGGATTAGGTGATCCTTACAGCCCAAGTGTTTTACTGGAAACATGGGTCTCTGTTCTCACTGCTTTGACAGGTCTTTCTCCTAATCCTCCTGTTTTCCCCTTGTTGCCCTTCCTTACAGCCTGATGTCTCTTAAGCTGTTCTTGACCTGTATTGCCATTTTAACTATTCTGTTTCTTTTTATCACGCAAGATTTCTCTGTCCTCAGCTTTTATCTTGTTGATATCCATTCTCTGCAGCAGAAGTCTGTCTCCTGCTACATCAATATTTTTTTCCCCTTCATTTAATTATGAGTCTGTTCTCTGCATTTTCATTTCTTTTCCTTATGTTGTTTGGTTGTCTTTGTTTTTCCCACTCTTTTCTTCTAGTAATACTTGTCTCGACTCTTACACTCACAGTTCTGTTGGATTTGGTAACTAATGCTCCAGTTCTGGCTGTCAGGGGATTAAATACGAGTCTGAACTTTGTTCCTCGTTGGTTTGGTTTTTTTTTTAGGAGTTCCTCATTTTCTTAAGGGAAGAGAAAGGTTACAGTGTCTTTTGAAGTGGTGAATGCTAGAAAGGAAATACAATTTAGAGTTGTATATTCAGCTTATTGCTAATTTGTGGGTCTGACTAAAGACCGGTCAGTTCAAGGACCTTGAGTTAGTGACTCCTGCAACTTCCCTCCCTCCCTTTCCTTTGATTAGTCCTGGTATTCCTTTCAGCCACCTCTTCTACTGTCCTTCAGTACTTTTGAGTAACAACAGGCATGCCTGAAGGCCCAGATGAAGCTTCCGATTTGTTGCCGATTCCTACATCAGCTGCACTGAGCAGTGCTAACAATTTCAAATCTGCAAGAGGCTGTTTTGAAGCAAATGCTTTTGGATTTATGCAGAGGAACTGAGACACTCAATGGAAGGATGTAGGAAGCTGTTCCAAGGCTCTTTGAGCGGCTGGTTATAGCAAAAACAGTGGCCATGTGGTTGTGGTGCCACATCACTAATGTCAGCTGTATATCATAGAATCATAAGGGATTGGAAGGGACCTTGAAAGATATCTAGTCCAATCCCCCTGCCACAGCAGGATCACCTTGACCAAGTCACACAGGAACACATCCAGATGGGTTTTAAATGTCTCCAGTGAAGGAGATCCCACAACCCCCTGGGCAGCCAGTTCCAGTGCTCAGTCACCTTCACTAGGAAGGTGTTCCTTTGATATTTATATGGAACTGCCTGTGTTACAACTTGCACCCATTGCCCCTTGTCCTATCACCAGATGACACTGAGAAGAGCACCCATCCCTCCATATTTATAGACGTTAATGAGGTCACCCCCCAGTCTCCTCTTTTCCCAGCTGAAGAATCCCAGGTCACTCAGCCTTTCCTCATAGGGGAGGTGTCCTACTTCCTTCATCATCTTAGTTGCTCTACACTGGACACCCTCCAGCAGCTCTGTGCCCTTCTTAAACTGAGGGGCCCAAAACTGGACACAATACTCCAGGTGCGGTCTCACCAGTGCAAAGTAGAGGGGGAGAAGGACCTCTCTTGATCTGCTAACCACCCAACTTCTGATGCTGTTGGCCCTCTTGGCCACAAGAGCACATTGGCTCATAGTCATCCTGCTGCCCACTAGGATCCCCAGGTCTCTTTCTCCTACACTGCTCTCCAACAGGTCAGTTCCCAACCTATACTGGTACCTGGGGTTGTTCTTGCCCAGATGCAAGACTCTACACTTACCCTTGTTATACCTCATTACATTTCTCTCTGCCCAGCTCTCTAGCCTGTCCAGGTCTCGCTGAATGGCAGCACAGTCTGCAGGGGTATCGCCCAGTTTTTGTTCTGGTAGGGGAGTGCAAGTGGTTTTGCACATCTTGATTTCTTATCAATATGTTTTAGCATCCTGAGTTATCTATTTTACTTTTAAAATTCAGTCTTAAATATGTGCTTCTTACTGCTGGCAGTAGCACACAGTGCGCACTGTGTTTGTTTTTAAATCTATAAAGCCCTTTTCTAACCATTGCCTATTAACCTGTAGAAAGCAGGGAAATTGTGCTGCAGTGAAGCACTAACTGTAGATAAATAAACTATAGTCCTTTTTTAACAGTACTCTGAGAGATTTAATGAAAAGAACTCTTCTATGATCTGAATAGAATCCTGAAGCTTCTGCCTTGACAGATGAACTATTGTGCCCTAATATGTAATGAAAGTTGGGCATGACTCCTCTTGTGGGAAGTTTCAAATAAAAATAATTTTCAAATATAAATTTGCAGGAATGAGAAATGAATGTGAAGGTTTAGGGTTTCTTTTTCTTTGAAGATTGTTCTCGGAAACCTGCCATTTGAGTTTTTTTCCTTCTTGCAAAAGCTATTCGTTTTTAACTTTGCAAGAGCCCATGAGTGAAAAACTCATCTTACCTTCCAAATACAAGTATATTTCTTTTAAACTGTAGCTTAAACTGAAGTGAATTTGTCAGTTATGCCTTTTACTAGTAATGAATGCATTAGTTGCTATTGGAAAGCTGTCATGGAAAACTACTACTTCTTGGCAGTAAGAGTGGTGAGAATGCTGCACAGATTAGGATCTACTTGAATGATTGTGAAGTCTGGAGAAGTCTCAATCTGTGTTAAGAAGCAGCAGCTGAAATAATTCTCTAAGTCTTCATCTATTTACCAGATAAGCACTTAATACTACTCACAGACACAGACAATTCTATGGCTTCTTAGAGGGAATTTTGTTTTCCTCTCGGTGCATGTTGAGAAAGTGTGACCCTTAGGCAACACTTAAGAGGTTCTGTGTTTTCAGTAATGTCAGCTGAAGAGAGCTTTCTACTCGCAGTGTAAGGAAAGCTAGTCTAAGTAATTGGCTTGCATTGGCCACACAAAAGCAAATTCATTTCAGTCTTGATAGACACTACTAAGTGCTTATTTGTTATGTCACTACTGCTAATGCTGGTCTTCTGAGATGTAGGAAATTCCCAAAGGAGGGGGTCTGTAAGTCACTGCAAACTTACCTGCTCACTGTGTACCTGGACTCAAGGTATAGAGGCACAGAATGGGATGATCGGTAATTACCATAATGCAGAGTGTTTGAAAACATAAGTAAATTAGTAGTTTGCACCTCTATAGAATTGTGTCTGATAGAATTGCAGACTGGTTTGAGTTGGAAAGGACCTTTAAAGATCATCTAGTCCAACCTCACTGCAGTAAGCAGGGACATCTCCAACCAGAGCAGGTTGCTCTGACCCCCAAGGTCCAGCCTGACCTGGGAATGGTTTCAGGGATTGGGCTTCTCCCACCTCTCTGGGAAACTTGGGCCAGGCTCAGAAGCAACAATTTCTTCTTTCTCGCCCATCTGAATTTCCCTCTTTCACTTTAACCCATCATCCCTTGTACTTGTCACAGTAGCCCCTGCTCTGTCCCCATCTTTCTTACCAGCCACATTTGAGCTGGTGAGAGACTTAAAGTACTTGTTTTTCCCTTCTTCCCCCAGCACATGGAATGATGACAGTACTGTTCTTTCTTAAAATGCTGATGTAAATGAGAATAGAAACCCAGCTTAAGATGTTCTCTATATATTAACAAAAAATTTGCATGGAGCATGATTTGCTCTGAAAGCCATAGTAAATTTTGATAGCACCATTCACAAAATAAGGAGTTTCCAAAGTTTGAGTGCTTTTCTTTGAAGAACAGCTTTCACGACAGCTTTTCAAAGAAGATCTGCAAAAGGGACTTTGGGATAAGCTTCTTGCTGTTCCTTTCAGAAATCCAAGTGTAGCCTGTGTTGTGAGGTGGGCTGATTTGTTTGATTTTGTGCTTCAGGACTTGATTACGATTTCTTTGAAAGGTTTCTTGTAGGATCTCAGTGTTGCTGTGAAGTTTAGCAAGTTCTCTCTCCGCTCCTGAGAAGGTGTAGTAGGCAGTTGGACTGTATGTCCATGAATTTACTGCAGTTCTGCATCATCTCCATGATCATTATGGCCATCTGTCATCTGAGTTTCACTGAAACAGCCCCTAATACTCATGAATCTGCTAATCTTTGTAAGAGTATTATAAAGTCCTCAGAAGGTTTCTCCCACTTGCAGTTGTGGGTGGTGCACAAACTGCCTTTTTGAGTGACTCTGTTTCTTTTTGAAGTTAAATGCTGGTGCTCAGCCTCCACCTTGCTCTGGCAACAGTTCAGAATGGGAGTAAACAACTTTCACCCTGTTAGATGGATGTTCCCTGTTCCTTCAAGGTGTGTTTAACCTTTAGCTTCAAAGGGAAGGTGAAGGGTTCAATGTGGCAAATTAATATTCTTTTGATGTGGGTGGCTCTTCCCTAGTGCCAACAGTTTCACATGCTGTTTGGATTTAACATACAAGGCTGCGTGGTCACTCCTCCATGCAAATGCTATGCTGACCAGTTGGTTGAGCTTCCTTGGGTTTGCCAGGCAATCTGATAGGACAGTTCTTCCAGTTACAGCTGCAGACTTGAGGCTTTCTTTCAGTAAACCTCTTGGCTTCTCAGCAGCCATTACCTGTAGCATGTGCTCTGGGTGCTCTCACAACCAAGCAAACACGCACTGTTCCAGTTTCTGAGTACGTGGGGACTCAGAATCGTGTCACATATTTCCTAGGGTCAGTGCCATCACACTTGAAGTCATGAATTTTAAACTAGTGGTGCGGGAGCAATTCAGCTAAAAAAGTGAAGACCAGAAGAGTAAATTTCCATACCTGTGTTTTTTGAAATAATAAAATCATTTAGGTTGGGAAAGACCTTTAACATAATAGAGTCCAGCCATTAATCCAACTGTCTCAACCCACTGCTAAACCCTGTCGCTAAGCTCCAGATCTCTACGACTGAAACATGTTCAGAGATGGTGATTCAACCTCCTCACTGGGCAGCCTGTTCCAAGGCCTGGAGACCCTTTCCAGGAAAATTTTCCTCAAGAGCAACCTAAACTTCTCCTAGTGCAGTTTGAGGCCCTTTCCCCTTCTCCTGTCACTTCTTCCTTGGGAGAAGAGACCAACTGTGACCTCTATATCTTCCTTTCAGGTGGTTGTAGACAGCAGTAAGGTTTTGTAGCTCCCATTTGACGTAGATGTGTTTTTTTGTGGAAGACTTGACCTTCTTGGATATGGTTTTTCCAACACAAAATCATTGTGTCAGAATGACTTTGCCCTGCTTTGAAATTAATTATTGCTATAAGATGAGCTTGCTGTGTTTTAGTGTCATGGTACCTTCCTCAGACACTGTGAAATTTGCCTATTTTTGTAAGCTGTCGAGCCATGTACACTTTTATGCCAGAGAGTTTTGTCTTCAAGAGAATTAAAATTTCAATTTGATGAAAGAATTCAGAAACTTGAGATCTTCCTTATTGTATAAATTCCAAAGTGATCTTTCTGAACTGAGGGGAATGCAAACATTGACAAGAGTGGCCTCAAAAAACATTACACTAACGTTTCAACTTTAATTTGCTTCAACTTTGTGATGTTTGTTGAGCTCTTTGATATCAAAGGAGTATCAGATGAAACAGTGGCTTTTCCTTGGTTTATAAATTAATGTTGTGTTTTTTTTCTCTTGAAATAATTATTTGCTGCTGCCTAATTCAAGCCAGCATGTTTTCATGTTCCCTCCATGGCCAAGCATTAGTCACAGAATTTAAATAATGAAGCCAGGTGTTACAGACACATCTTTGTTAAAGGTAGTATTATGGAAAATCCAAACAGAAAGGGCAGGGCTGCCTTGTTGTTAATTCTATGATGGAAACTTTACTGAAATGTGTGAGCAAAGTGAGAGGAAGAATATTTGGCAATTACTCAGAAAAACATAAAGTGGCTTAAGTATTTTGTTTCATTTGTCCCCTGTCTTTTACTTAAATCTGAAAACTTTTTATGTTTTTAATTACAGATAAATCAGGCCGGTTACATTGCACAGAAACGGAGGTAAGAGAAGTGTTTTGTGTTCTCAGCTAGTGCTGACTCAGCTCTTTCTCATGAAGTTGGTGTAAATACGATGCATTTACAGCCTGGAGTTGTTACTGTAAAGTTGTGCTGCAGAATGCCTCTTTATGACTTCTGTTAACAGCTGCATTAATGTGTCTTAACATAGGTTGTTTACTCTTGAAAATAGAGGAAAGGCAGACCATGCGGTTTGCAAAAAACCAAGGTCAGGGCTGCTTGTCATGCAATCCCATTGACATTAATTTCTTTTAAACACATTTTTTTTAGCTGGATAATCTATTTTAGATAATTTCTGTTGGGTAAATTCGCACGTTAGACTTTAGAAAGGACTGTTAGGTCGTGGAATACATTTCAGATACATTTAATTAATTTTTAATTTATCACTTGGCAATATGTTGAGGCCCAGGAGATACAGCTGTTTGTCTTACTGGGGCAGCAACAGAAACACAGATCTGGTTAACTCCGCTTGATTTCTATCTTGGCTGTTATTTGTATCTTTGCTGCTAAACTGTGACTAGTGTTGAGGGAACATCCAGACTATTGTTTTGTCAGATTTGTAGATTTAATCCCAGACTGAGAGGAAAACCTAAGTAGAATGTCTTGTTGAACAAGATGTGGACTCATAGTCTGATTTTTATTATTATGCAGAGTAAATAATATAGTGTACTCCTTAAATAAACGTTTTGGGCAATAAATGCAATTTCAATATCCTTTGCAGGGCAGGCCTTTCTGCATTTGAACTCGCTTTGAAATGTAAAACTGAGTTTTTACTTCAACTGCTCCATCAGTACCTCAGGCTGAGCCTGGAGATGGGGCAAGTGTGTGCATCTTAATTGCCGGGTTGTCTCTTCTCTCATCAATAATCCATATGGAGGTGACAAACTGCTCCTACTGAATGGTCTCTACTTACAGAAACTGTGCAAGGAAACTGCTGCTTTAAGAACAAAATGAGAGGCTGGCTTCTACAACTGCAAACACTAAATTGCAAAGGCCATCCAGGTTTTTGCAAGTGTTTATAAGAATAAGAAAAGGAAGCTTGCTTTGTGCAGGGTACAATGTAAGGAGTAATTCTCACTGAATTCAGCACATCTGGTTCCTTCCTGTGGCTCAGTTTGAGCAAGAGCATTCTGATTTTGCTTCAGCATTTGCAACATCTCAATTCATACCTCAGGTACCTGATTTACATGTGATAACCTACTGTGTCATTTTCTTTGCATATTAAATATTGTTTACCATTTTGCTTAGTGCTTTTTAACAGAAAGTAATGAAAGGCCCTAACACAAAAAATTCAGATAATAATAAACCCCTATTGAAATATTTTTTAGCAAAACTTTTATTTTAGGAAAGTAGAAGTGGCTTTATTTCAAAGGGAAATGTCTAGCGAGAGTATATTCAATTTATTGTTCTTCATCTTTCATGGGAAAAGAGTTTTGTGATTTTTGATCTTTAAAGAATACTGTTTTACTGATAGTTGTAAAGAAAAGCAGATCAGAATTTCCCATGAGACAGCAGCTTCATTTAACTTTGCCTCTAATAAGCAGCAGAATGCTGTGACCATTAGCGTTTTGACTGCTGTTTTTATCTGTCATTTTGAAGGAGGCTGTGAAGGAGTCAGTGGCTGTTTCCTCCTCCAGAATTCCTGAGGCTGCAGCTTTACACTTGTAGTTGATGATGCTTGTGTTTTTCAGAATAAGGAATTCAGCAGAGATAGCCCAACTTGCTTTTAGATTCCTGTGGAAAAGCCTGTGGTCTGATCTAGTGTGTTAGAGTATGTGGGAAACTTCTTACAATTGTGACTAATAACAACTGCATCACTTCTGTGAGGCATGTAATCTGTCCTGAATTGGTGCCGTAAGAGTGGTCTGTCGGGCGCAGAGTCCAGATGCCATTAACATGATGGGAAGATGGGCGTAAGGGTGAACACCTTTAATCTGCATTTGCCTGTGACTGTGTTCTGTACACACCAACAGGGCTCCTTCGTCATCCCAGCCGAGGTGGTGACAGTGATATAAAGTATACCAGCCTCATTTGTAAATATTGAATACTCATATAGAAAATACTCTCTGAATGCCAAGTGATTCATATGGAGGAGCATTTAATTGCCCTATATTTGAGGAGACCCACCTAAATGTTGTGTGTGATTAAGGCAGTTAACCCGTTTGTGTGCTAACATAAATGTACACGCAACCGCTCGCATTTGTTTAGAAGTCAAAAATGAATTTAATACCCTGTCCCAAACAACAGTGAGTGAATTCTTCAACACATTCAGCTCATGCTAAATCACTGAAGGAATCAATGGTAGAAATATTTCAGGGAGACTGTGTGCTCTGTATGCAGATTCTATCAATGAGCTGTTATGTATCTTTAATTAATAAAAAGGATGATCTAAGGGCTGGAGCACCTCTCCAATGGCTTGAGGGTGTTGGGCTGTTCAGCCTGGAGAAGAGGGAGCTCAAGGAGGACTTCATAGCAGGCTTGCAGTAACTGTAGAGACTACAGGAAAGCTGGAAAGGGACTTTTAATGAGAGGCTCTTGTGATAGGACAAGGAGGATGGTTTCAAGTTAAAAGAGGGGAGATGTATACTAGATTTTTAGGAAGAAATTCCTCCCTGTGAGGGTGCTGAGGTCCTGGAACAGGTTGCCCAGGGAAGTTGTGACTGCTCCATCCACAGAAGTTGCCAGGTTGAATGGGGCTCTGGGTAGCCTGGTCTGGTGGCAGAGGGTTGGGACTGGATGATCTGACATCCCTTCCAACCTAAACCAGATATAGTGAAAATTAGAATACTTCTTTTTGGAGCTAGAATAGCCTTGTTTACCTTTACATTAGGAACTTGAAATAGTGACTATATGTCGTATATAAATTCAGGGAAATAAATATTTAGTTTATAAGGCTCCTGTGTTTGGCTTTGGTACAAATAACTCATTGTATTAATGCAAACACAATCAGCCACTTCTCAAGCTGATGGAAATGAGAGCATGTGTTTAATAGCAGAGTATTTTAGAGTTTCAAAAGAGGTGCCATAATTTTGCATTAAAAATAGAGCCAAGCCTACATTAAAGTGTGCTGCCTGCTCAACATTCGAACAGTGTAAATGGATGTATTTAACATATACTAATATCAAGGAGTTGGGTTTTTTATACCCAACATAAGCATAAACCAAAGCAGCATTCTGATTGAGGGGTAATCACTGCAGCAAACAATCCTCGTGGTGCACAGAGATAATAACTTGTTGTTCTTCCTAAGCATTAACCTTTCTGTGACAAGGGAAAAGAAATGTCAGTGCGTGGAAGATGGGCAGAAATGGTTTTGAGAATCGTTTTTTGTAGTGAAATATGACAGTACGACTCAGAGTAACTGAATGACTTCCATTGAAAGAAGTTGTGATAATGCATTGGAAAAATCAAATTCTGCATGAGCGCTTAGTTACAGATTTGGTGAAGCTTTTGATTACCTGTGCTGTGAAGGGGAGAATGAGTAGGAACTCAGAGTTGCTTTTCGGAAATCAAAGTAGAGCCTTAATTCATGCTTGAGCATAATGCACTGGCTCTGATAAGCACAGAGCTCGGCCCTTGCTGATGGAGTTATCTCCCCAAGAAGCTGCCCTTCCAGCCTTTGAGGGCCCTGTTGTTTTGGATACCTGAAACCCCATTATGCTCATTCATTGATCTGGTGGTTCTGTGGCACTTGGTCTGACCTCCTGATTTTCCTGAATTACTTAATAGTCACAAAGAAACAGCCCAACAGGCATTTGCTTAAACAGTAGACACACAAGATCCAAATCTAAATTGTACTTTATTTTGTGATGAGCTGCTTTTCCAGAGGAGCTTTGTTTTTTGTAGTTTGTATGAGGCTTGTAGGGCATCGGGAAGAGGTTGGTCTTGCAAGAAAGTGGATTTCTGTTTGCTTGCTGTAAGCTTGGCGCATGGCCCTTTTCATTCAGCAATTTCATTAGCGAAACAAAGTGAATATTGGGCTGGAGAACTATCGTGTCTTTGACTAAGCTGATTTAGTGATAGTCAAATCCCACCATCTGTGTGGAGCCTCCAAGAGAGCTCAGCCATTCCTTGCAAAGATTGTGTAATTTGCAGGGTAGTATGATATGCCTTTAATAATCTACATGCCCAAAAGTCACCCAGGATTTATGATTAAGTGTTCATTCCGGTGATGCCACTGGTGGTGACCCTTTCAATCAGCTGGGGAAGAGTCTGGAGGCAGCTTTCAGCCTTGGTCTGCTGGCAGCTTTAGATAATGGCTGGTGGAAAACCAGTTCCTGCAGTAACTTTGATCTGTGCGGGGAACATTTTGCCTGTGAAAAGTAAAAACAGCAGAGCATGTAGCTGTAATTGAAATCTCAAAGCACAGAAACATTCCTTAGATAGTTATTGTGTGGTAACTACAGAACTACCCATTTTTTAATGGAAGTTTGCAAATACAGTTCAGATTACTCTGAAAGGGAGAACAGAGTCATTCATACAGGTCTGTAGTTTTTGCAGAATTTTCTTTGTGCATTTGATTATACTGCATTTGACAAGTTAACACAGAGTGGAAGGGGTCGGAAGGGACCTTTGGAGAGCATTCTGTCAGCGCCATGCATGCATATCTATGGTAGCCATCGCATGTACTGATGGAGATGATAGCTACTGTATTCATTAGCTTTAAGGTGCTGCTTTTTCAGTAACGGTGCCAGTGGACATGTCTGTTCACCCCAAGAGGCTAATCTGATTGCTCATTCAAACTGCAGGAGACAATGAAGCTGTAGATGTTGTTTGCACGCACAATGCAATGGCTCTTTATACTGCTGTATAGAGTAAAAAGCAAGTTTAGGATATTCATTTAAAATGAAAGCACTATGCTTCATACTTTCTTTTGCCTTTACTTTTTTTTTAAAAGAATGTTTGCAAATTTTAGGCTACCGAAGTTCCACCTTATTTTTAGTCTGCTAAACCCTTCAAAGACTTCTGAGATCATGATGTTCTTTTGCTATGAACTCTGCTAGTTGGTGAGTTTTAGATACACTGTTTTCTTGCTTCTTCACTAAGTGCCAAATAGGAAAAACATAATTAAGATAAGGGCTTTGCTTTCTGGGAATGAATAGAAACCAGATAATGGCTCTCAGAGCTCCCTCCATGCATTTACTCTAGTATTTCTTGGTGGATTTTGCCTAGGAAAATTCTGAAACTGAAAACAGATCCTTGAAGTTAAGCAAATTCAATTTCCCTGTTAAGTTAGACATGATAGTGTTGGCATCTTGATGTATGGGAGAGAAAACCAACCCAGACCTTCCATTCTTGAGTATTCACTCCAACATACATGTGCAACATCCACAGTGTAAAATGTAGGCAGAAGATTTACAGGCAATGAGAATAAAGTATATAAAATGAGATTAAATAACAGATGAAAAGCACAGAAAGAGGCTGAGACAATATTTCCCATTGTTACAGTCCTCTCTTAAAGTGAATTAGTAATTTAGTAGAAAATTGATCAGCTAGAACATTTTTGTTCATGTGTTCCTAACTGATCTCTAATTTTTCCTAGTTCGTAGTACTTTTTTTAATTGCACCTAGAACTAGATTAGGTTAATTATAACAGAGCTTTATCAGTTTTGAATTTGGTCAGTAGTCAAACAAAACAAGAACTCAAGGGAACTAAACACTTTGCTTCAGCAGTTTAGTTACCAGGCACCTATTTAATTAAAATTCTAAAAGCAAATGTTGTTCAATCCTTGTTGAGAGAAGGATTGAAAGATTAAACTAATAGTACCAGGAAGTTTATTTTTGAGGTCCCTTTCAATACCTAATGTTATATCATTCTGTGATTCAAACTAGAAAGAGATTTGAAGTGCAAAGAAATTGTTATTTATGGATGAGATGAATCCAGGGTGCTCCCACCTACTTTAATGACACACGTGCTAATCTCGCTGAAAACTTGTATTGAGTCATTTTAACATCGCCGCTTGGAATGTGCTTAGAAATATTATCTAGGTAAACTAAACCCCATTCTTGTGTGAAGTAGGCCATGTTTTAACATACAAATTCTTGTCATCCACTTTACATGTGGAGGACCCCAAACAATTTGTACTTACGAAAATTACATGAAAGTTAGTTTTATTTGTGATGCAGCTGAGCTAATGCAGATGAACATGTGGAACTTTTGAGAGCAGGCAGACAGTGTGGTTAATCCTTGTTTAGCCTTTAATTTGTTTTGCTGCCTTCTGCTGTCTTGTTTCTCTGCTGGGAGCAAGGAGAGCTGCTGTCATAGGGGTGTGATCATGCAGAAGCTTTAGTTACTGCAAGAGATGGGATGAGAAATATGGTGTCCTCACAGGATTGCTGAAGGTTACTCAGGGGAAGTACTAAGAGTACAGCTTAATTCAAATTTTAGTCAGACACACTCATTCAGTAGGTGAACAACAGGGCAGATCATGGTTGCCAGTTCAGAAATTCCCGTTAATGCTGCTCTTTGAGCAGTTGAGCAAAACACCCTAAGTGACATTAGCAGAACGTACGCTGCTGAAAAGAATACAGTGGGGTTTTTTAGATTAGTTTTTAGCTTTTGGCTAATGCAGACTCAATTTTTTTCTTTGCTCTTGTATGACTACATATTTTCTTCACATGAACACTAGCATGCAGCTTTTCATCTAAATCACTTGACTTGAGATGTGGAGACCTTAAACAATGCAAGATTTCCAGTGGAGTCGTGAGAGCACTCGGCACTGCATTTGCTTTCCTTGGCAGAGGAGATTTGGGATCAGTCTGGGGGCTCACTGAGGCAAAAAAAGGAGTTTTTGTTAGTTTTGTACTTTCTTTTGTTTGCCATGACACAGTGCGACTCATTGGAGCTTTTGTTCCTAAGTGAACTTTTAGCAACTGGTTAGATTCTGTGCTCCCAGTGACCTACCAGTGTGAACATTTTCATCTTTAACTGTTTAATTTTGTCTGCTGCTTACATGTCTGTCATGTCAATCGTGGGAAAACAAAGCCAGCTCCCGAGAGCTCTCCTTAATGCTGTGAAGGAAAGACTCCAAAGGACATGCAGTGCTTAAGCGTTCGATCACTATTTAGCGTTGCTGTGAGCTGTAAAACACTTACGTACCAAAAGGAAATATGGAAGGTAAATGAAACATACAGCTCAAACCAAGGGCTGAGTGAATGTTAAATGTGCATTTCATTGTGTCCCTTTCTTCCATTAACCACTGGTCATTATGAAGCAGCTGTAATGCTTTTAGTACTTCACCCTCATGGAAGTGAAGGTTAAATAATTAACTAGGAGGAGGCAAGCTGTTCACACTTAATAGATTAACTACCGCTTCACTTAAGAAGGTGGGGGTATTCTCTTAAACCCATGTTTTTTCTCCTCCGCATATTCGTAGAATCACAGAATTGTTCAGGCTGGAAAAGACTTCTAACATTATCGAGTCCTAACATCCTATGAACTCATCTGTCCCAAGGCCACCACTAAACCCTGTCCCTGAGCTCCAGATCTCCAGCACTTGGAAACATTGCGGGGGATGGCGATTCAACCCTCTCCCTGGGCAGCCTGTTTGAAGGCCTGAGGACCCTTTCCTGGAAGTTTTTCCTAATGTCTGATCTGTAAGCCAGAAGCACCCTTGTCCAAGTTCCCTGTCAGTGTTTCTTGTGTATATTGTGCCTTCCAAGCCTCCCTCTCCTGGTTTCTTAAAATCTTCTTTAGCTCATTCATTAAGTTCCTTTATTTTTGTTTCATCCTAACTGTAAAGTTAATCATCCACTCTTCTGGGTGTGTTACTGCTTCTGCCCAATGTTTCCTGGCTCTCAATGATGCAAAGATGACTCTCTGCTCCAGATACATTCTTTAACATCTCCTTCACTTCTGGCTGCTTCTGTTGATGCTGGTGGATGTTGTACTGGTACCTGAATTAATCATTTCTCTCTATTTCTCATTGTGTTTTTATCTTTGTTATCTGGACTGTGATATTAGCGTTATCTTTCACTCACACTCTTTCCTTTCCTCCAGATACTTGCCAAATCATAAGTGCCAAAAGCTCCCCTCGCTGTTCTGTTGCCAAGCTGATAACTCAGCCCTGTGTTTGTCTTGTTGTGTTCTCTTGGCTAATGCCGCTTGCCTGACACCTACTCCTTTATTGGCAATTGCGTCAAATATTTCCTCGGGTTTTTTTTCCTGAGAGCAAGAAAGAGAGAGGTTTGGAGTTGCTGTAGGTTCTTTTCACTCCAGGCCTCTGCATTCAGATTGTCATCTTCCTCCTCTTGTAGGTCTGCAGCAGATGCTCACTGCAGAGTGAACAAGTTGCTCTGTCTGGTCTGTGCATTGAGGAGGATTTGCAGTTCCTTGTGCTGGGCACTCTGCTTTGGAGCTAAGCTCTTACAAATGTTTCAGAGAACGTATCTGAGGAAAATGTGTGCGTATTCTAGACTGTGTATCTTCAACTGCTTCCCCACTTGGCAATTATGAACCAGCCCTTCCCTTTGATTATACTTTGTAGCATATCAGATCCCAGTTGTTTTCTGAGCCCATTTCTTGTGCCTGAATAAATCAGTGTTTCACTTATTCTCAGAGTGAAAGCTTGGTGCAAGTCTGAAGTCTTCAGCAAATGTTTTATTTAGCTAGGCATGGAGCAAATAAATACAGTTGAAACAGCCTGAAAACAGTGAAGTAATTGTGGTCTCTGGTCCTTGGCCACCTCTTTGCTTTGTAATTTTCTAAAGGACTGCTCCTGTTTCGAACTCTTTGTTGTTTGCTAGTGGAATTCGCTTTAAACTACAGCTAGTAAGGCATGCAGAAAATAGTCCTTTTCCTTTCTTGCTTTTTTGATCTGTCAGTTCGCTAACAGAAAGAATGTTCTTAATGAACTTTGCTGGCCAGGATGTGTTAACAACATTCAGCTTTGCTTTTTCATTATACTGCCAGCTTTTGTTTTCCAACTTAGTGTTCTTGAGGACTTCTGCCATGATTTTATTTAACAAAATCTTGCAATGCTTTTTTTCTTCCAAAGTTTGCTTTTTGTCAGATCTTTGCTTTTTATTCAGGTCAGGTAGACAGAGCTAGTGCTGAACCTGTATGCAGAGCCTGGTGCTTTTATCTCACCTGAGGTGTCTAAAAGATGTTTTTGAGCAGCACCACTGACTGCTCAGGGACAGTCAGCAGTGTCTGTAGCTTTTTGAAATATCAGTGCTAGGAAAAGGTATTGGAATACAATTTCTGTTTCATGTTTTAGACTCCTTGCTCAATGTTAAATAAAAAGTTAATTTCAAGAGTTTAGGTGACAAATGAGAGAAAAGGGTAACATACCATTGTGATGGAAGGAGTTCTACCAGTTATTTAGTTTCCAGCAAAATTCTCTTCTCATTTCTCTTACACAAGGAAAACTCTTGCTTAAAAGTTGAGATGTTTTTATTTCCTGGACTCCTGACTTTCTGGAGTGTTGTCTGTTTACAACTGTCACACCCTCCAGTTGACTTCTGTGTCTTGTTATGCTGGTTATATATGGAAATGCAGTAGCAACTTTACAGCTTAAAAACCAGACCAGCAGTGAATGAGGTGTATGATGAACTTGAGGCTCTGTGTGTTGTCTCAGTGACTTAATTATATGGACACTAAGATAAGCAAGATGAATGTCTAGTGGGAGAAAAGAAATGCTGTCCTCATTTCAGAGGAAGAAAAATTGAGTTCAAAGACAAGCAGGCAAATTGCCCAGCATGACATTGGGACTGCATGGCAGAGCCAGCATGGAATCTAGATTATTTAAACCTTAATCACCAACCCAAATTCATGCCTTGAGATTTTACATACTCCTAGAAATAACAAAACTATTACTTTGCTGACAGGAAAATACTTACTTCTCTGAAAGACACTTCATCGAGATAATAGGATTTTACTTTGAGGCTAGGCTATCCCTTTCTTTGTGTGGATTTCTTAGATAATTTAAAATTCTACAGCAGTAGTAACCCATTCTCTTTCAAAACAAATATCTTTCAGGGTTACACATGTGGATGCTGCCATGCTAGTGCAACAGCAGACTTTGCTTCCCATTGTTCTCTTGCTGGCAATGGATAGATGGAGCTTTGTTCCTATACAGAAGACAATGTTACCCCATAATTTGCTGTATATATTTCAGACAGAGCAAAAGTGTTGTAGAATGTTTGGGAAAAGTCACAATAAATAGTTTTATAGAAGAAAAAAGTAAACTTGAGGGCATTTGAAGTAGGAATCATTTAGGTACACAGAATCACAGAACCTTAGAGATTGGAAGGGCCCTCGGAAGATCCCTCGAAAGATCATCCAGTCCAGTCACCCTGCCAGAGCAGGACCACCTAGACCAAGTTGTGCAGGAACATATCCAGGTGGGTTTTAAATCTTTCCAGAGAAGGAGACTCCACAAGCCCCCTGGGCAGCCTGTTCAGTGCTCTGTCACCTTCACTGTGAAGAATTCTCATATTCATATGGAACTTCCTGTGTTCCAGCTTATACCCCTTGTCCTATCAGTAGATGACATTGAGAAGAGCCTGGCTCCATCCTCCTGACACTCACCCCTCACATATCTATAAAGATAATGAGGTCACCCCTCAGTCTATTCTTCTCCAAGCTGAAGAAGTACGAGAAAAGGTAATCTTTTGCAGCAGCAAGGAAAGAAGCACCAAAACCTAATGTGGAAGAAGGAAACTTTTATTTGCTGCAGCATTTGAAAGGGCAGTGAGACAAATGAGGAATGTTGTCATTAAAGTGTGCATGAAATAACCAACAAGGCGGGTCTGGTTGAAGCAGTAAAGGTTGAGGGTTGCCTTGGTTGCAGCGACCATGAGATGGTGGAGTTCAGGGTCTCGTGTGGTAGGGACAGAATAGCTACCAGAACCACAACCCTGGACTTCAGGAGGGCCAACTTTGGCCTNACAGAATAGCTACCAGAACCACAACCCTGGACTTCAGGAGGGCCAACTTTGGCCTTTTCAAGCAATTGCTAGGGGACATCCCATGGGACAGGGTACTGGCAGGTAAAGGGGCTCAGGATAGCTGGCAAACATTCAAAGACTGCTTTCTTGAAGCACAAGAAATGAGTATCCCAACAAGGAATAAGTCAAGGAAGGGAGCCAAAAGGCCCCTGTGGTTAACCAGGGACCTACTAAGCAAACTGAAGAGGAAGAAGCAAGCCTATAGGTCATGGAAGGAGGGGATGGCCACTTGGGGTGATTATAAGGCTCTGGTGAGAGAATGTAGGGATGCAGCTAGAAAGGCCAGGGCCTCTTTGGAATTAAACCTTGCAAGAGAGGTCAAAGGCAACAAAAA
>VXBP01005291.1:108906-147528 GCA_013400115.1 Rhinopomastus cyanomelas
GGAAAGGGACTTGGGGGTCCTGGTGGACAACAAGATGACTATGAGCCAGCAATGTGCTCTTGTGGCCAAGAGGGCCAACAGCATCCTGGGGTGGATTAGAAGAGGGGTGGTTAGCAGATCAAGAGAGGTTCTTCTCCCCCTCTACTCTGCCCTGGTGAGACCACACCTGGAGTATTGTGTCCAGTTCTGGGCTCCTCAGTTCAAGAGGGATGTGGAGCTTCTGGAGAAAGTTCAGCGTAGGGCAATGAAGATGATGAAGGAGGTGGAGCACCTCCCTTATGAGGAGAGGCTGAGGGAGCTGGGTGTCTTTAGCTTGGAGAAGAGGAGACTGAGGGGTGACCTCATTAATGTCTACAAATATTTGAGGGGTGGGTGTCAGGAGGATGGCACTGGGCTGTTCTCGGTGTCATCTAGTGATAGGACGAGGGGAAATGGGTGCAAGCTGGAACATAGGAGGTTCCACATCAACCTGAGAAGGAACTTCTTCACGGTGAGGGTGACAGAACACTGGAACAGGCTGCCCAGGGAGGTTGTGGAGTCTCCTTCTCTGGAGATGTTCAAGACCCGACTGGACGGGTTCTTGTGTGACTTGGTTTAGGTGATCCTGCTGTTGCAGGCGGATTGGACTAGATGATCTTTTGAGGTCCCTTCCAATCCGTAATGATTCTAGGATTCTATGATCCTCTAGTAATAAACAGTAGGACAGACAACTTGCAGAATAAATGTGTTAAAAGCAAACAAGCTGGTCATCCACAAAATCTGCCTCAGAGGCTGATTTCCTTTTTTTCAGCAGATGTTTCTTGAGCAAAGAGTCATTGAAAGCAGCCAGACCCCCTCTGTGGGTTTGCAGCGCACCACTGGGTTTGAGTATCCTTCTCACAGTTCAAATGTCATATTAAAACACCGAGTGTCAAGTTAATGAGATTCCAAGTGCTCCCCTGTCAGTGGCTAATCCTTTTGTTTTTGAAAAGGAAGTTTTGTATGTGTATGGAGAGCTTGCTTCTTCACTCTGATGCCTGAGTATCTAGATGGATTTCACCAGTGAGTGCTGCAGCAGGTTCATACTGCCTTGCCTTTCCTATCTTGGCATGGAAAGTTGGCTATGGACTAATGGATTATTATATTTCTGCTGTATATAATTAACAGATACTACTCATCAAGTGTGGATGAATTTATATCACACTGGTGTTTGGTTTAGCATTGGCTGTTATAAAGTGACTGTGAAAGCAAGTTTTCAAAAGCTTTCTGAAGAAAACAGAAAAGTGTTGATTGCTGTACTTTCTCCCTGTTCAGCGGCTGTAGGAACAAAACGTCCAGCTCCAGGCTTTTTGGTAGTTTCAGCCTCTGTAGCTTTGAGGCAGTGAAACTGAGAACTGCAAAATAAAAACCCCTTATATCATAACTTGTACAGAAACTACAAAACAGTATTGGTTTCCTCCAAAGTTATGTTTTTGTTGTCTCAATCCCACATCTAGAGCCACTTGTGTAATTCCATTCACACGGAGATGTATATTTGTGTATGGAATTAGACTTTGTCTCCCACAAATGATTCCTGTGTTCATTCAGGACCAGAGTTACTGTGCACCGCTAACACACACGAAAGGAGATTCTTACAGGCTCACCAAGCCACTCTGCTGTGAGGCCCTGTGATGTGCAGATCTGCTTAAGAAACTGTCCGTCCCTCTGAATCACCCAGCACACCAGGATCTCTGTCTTGTGGATGTGTTTTTTCCTGACTTTACTTTTTGAAGATTCATTCTATTGGAATGGTCCCAGGTGGCCTCAGCTCCTAATGCAGGACTTCACGTGCAGATCTCACAGGGGTATCCTGAAAAAAAAGTCTGAGAAAAACAGATGCGAGTGGAATCAGCAAATGACTGTCCTCAGCTACAAGGATTTGGCCATCTTTGCTAAATTCTAATGGCCTCAAGCTTGGCAGCTGCTGCCACTACACTTTGTGAACACCTACAGCTCCCAAGAGCCAGGATCCTGGATGTATGGTTGACTCTTATGGATGCTGTATCCCTCTCAGTACCTTCTGTTTAGTGTGTGTTCTTGGCATCTGACTGCATCCACAACTTCTGCTCTGCATGGCTTTGTCGTCTTAGCACATTGTCTTTTTCCAGCCTGCAGAGAACACTGTTGTGTCATAAGGTGCTAAAGAACAGAGTTCCTATGACATGGGACTCATCGAGTATCCTATTGCATTTATACCTTTGGCACTGTACTGAGTGATGTGTCTTTTTATGAGGTTGGTCTTCCTGTTAAGCCCATTGTTATTAATGAGGAGCCATTAAAGAGCCTATGCCATCTGTTCCTATACAGAGAGCTTACTTGTGTTTTCCTTCTGGATGCACACAGTTTACAGGTTTTCTTACTTGCTTTGAATGTGCAAAAATGTCTTTTTAATGTCCACAGCCCTTCATATTGTCTCTCAGATTTTCCCTCTCTTCTGTGGAGTAACTGTAGGGCTCAGCCATCCTTACTCCAGTCCTTCTGACATGGCTACAGTGTTGTGCCCAGACTGATTTATATTAGCTGTGGTTGAGCTGGCTTTATTGATTTCCATTTTAGTTCATTGGAACCTCAGCTGCATTAGAGTTGATGTCGGGAAGGTTTCCAGCGCTGACTTGTTGGCATGGCCACAGGGATCTGCAGCGTTATTAACTTCTATGGTATTGCGAAGAATTTTGGTGTTGGCTGAGGGCTCTGCTGGATTCTGGATACTCCTGTGTGTGAAGGCCTCTGCAGTCTGCCCTTTAATAACTGTAAATTTACAAGGCAGGGCCCAACATTGGTCAGACTTACTGTGAAGGGACCTCAGATCCTCTGGACAGGATGGGCAGCGAACCAGCACGCTGAAGGCAATGCTGACCTCAGCTTAAGTGAGGCAGTAAAGGACCTTGTCCCAGCAAGGTTGGATTGAATCCAAGGCTGGAGATTTTGCAAACTCTCCAGGAAACCTCCTGTTTCACCACCCTCGTGGAGAAGGACACCTGTGCAGGCAGCCACCCACCACAGAAAAAGAAACTCATAGCAGTAGCTGTATTTAACTGGGACTGGAATCTGCAGGTACGGGTGCGTTCTTTCTCTCCTGCCTTTAATCTCCCAGCCCTTGTTTGGAATTGCAGGTTGAGACATACTGAGGGCACGAAGGTTAGTGTTCAGAGCACACCATGATGTGGCAGCACCACAGGAAAGACAAAGGAGCAGGCTCCTCCTCCAATACTGTTAGTGCTGGAAACAGGCTTTCTGGACTCTGGCACCCTTTTTCAGTGAGAGAGCTTGCTTAAACTTTGCAGGTCATTCTAGGGCATTATTTTATCTCTGTGCACAGAACTCAGACTTTATCATGCATGGCAAACCACAATGCCTAAATGTGCTTGTATGTATTTACATTTATTTTTTCTGACGTTGGAGCAGCAGACAAAAAGCATGCAGAGGGGATACATTGGTGTTTCCTGTGAGCAGCAGAATTATACAGTTTGGCTGTAAAACCAACAGGAATTAGTGTGTGTTGCAGAAGCAAAAAGTAAAATGAGACTTGATAGCTTCTTGTCCAGCAGTGGTAAGTAATTTCGTACTCACAGGCAAATATCTGGGGGGAAAAAACAGTTTCCCTTTAAGTGAAATGATTCTGTCAAGAGTCACAGAGCCTTGTGACGGATCACAAGCTTTAGAAGAGACTTGATGAAACTAATGTTACATAAAGTTTGTCATTACTTAATGAGTCTTATGGCTTGAAATGTTTAAAATAGCCCATGAGTAGTGCCATCGTGTAGCTGTTTCCAAATTCAATCGAATGATCTTCAAAAGTCTGGTCTGTTGGGCACCCATAGTCATTAGGTAGCTTGTGGTTTTTGCTTTAGATTATTTCTGTGCTAACTTGCAGTAAAGCTGGCGATTAAATGTTTTCCAGAATTACAAGACTAAATGGTTTCTACATAAACTAAGAGCTGTTGTGTATCCTGGGTATTTCTTGCTTTGTTTTCTGCATCAGTGAGTCCAGCCATTAACTCATCTGTCCCAAGGCCACCACTAAACAATATCCCTGAGCTGCAGAGCTCAATGTGAAACATGTGCAGGGCTGGCGATTCAACCCCTTCCCTGAACAGTGTCTTCCAAGGCCTGAGGACCCTTTCCACAAATAAGTTTTTCCTCATGGCCAGCCTAACCTTCCCCTGTTGCAGCTTGAGGCCATTTCCTCTTGTCCTGTCACTTGCTGCCTGGGAAAAGGGATCAACCCCCACTTCTCTCCAATCTCCTTTCAAGTAGCTGTAGACAGCGAGAAGGTAACCCCTCAGCCTCCGTTTCTCCAGACCAGCTCCATCAACTGCTCCTTCAGACCCTTCCCCAACCTTGCTGCCCTTCTCTGGACCCACTCCAGCCTCTCAGTGTCCTTCTTGTATTGAGGTGTCCCAAGCTGACCCCAGTACTCGAGGTGTGACCTTCCCAGTGCCCAGTCCAGAAGGACAGTCACTTCCCTACTCCTGCTTGCTATGCTATTAATGTTGCTTTAATGAAATAATTAATATAAAGAAGACTGAATCCATGTGTATAAATCCTTTTTATTGCCCCTTGAATGCTCTGAGTCAAAATATGTTTATTTGCCCACACTGACATCTGCAGATGTTTGATGGAAAGGTTTGGTTGTTTTCCAGATCCAGAGAGGAGAGGTTCTAACATGTACCAGTCCTGAAGTATTCTAACAGCTCAGGATGCCCACGCTGACCTCACATACAGAGATGAGGTGTCAGGGGCAGTGCTGGGAGGTTTCAGGGAGGAGGCACAAGTGTTGTCCTGGCCACATGGGTTACCAGCTGACTCACGGAGTGTCACTTAGGAGTGTGGCCTGGCCAGCTGCTTAGAAGGAATGAGCCATGATGTTGGCTAAAGCAGTTTAGCTCCTTTAAAGAGAGTCAGAGGAGGGACAAAATGAACAAGAGGAGGATTCTGCTGCTGCAGCATCAGGATGTGTGCATCGGGAAGACTCATGCTGCCCAAAATGAGTCTGCCAGGATTGAGTTGGGGGGAGTGTATTTGTTTGCAGTAATTCCTACAGGGTTTTTCCTTCCTTTTAAAGGAGGGTCTTGTTTATGTGATACTGTTGATAGATCTAATTGATATTAGTTTCCTAAATGATAGTGGCTTAAAAAGGCTTTTGTTCTCTAACACAAAACCATCATTTACTTTATTACAAGTGCTTTTTTCCAGAAGACTCCCAAATATAATAGACTTCATGTAATTAAGAAACGAACAGCGTGGGCTTGTTAGTAGATCCCATGATGAGTTATAGAAAAAGTGTAACAAGCAAATGGTCAGATCTTTTTTGTTTTGGGGGGGTGAAGTTTTTCTCTTCCTAAAGAACATGACTAGTATTTTGTTTGGTGGGTCAGGAAGACTCAAAGTTCGATGCAGCTGTCTCACAAGCTGACTTTCAAAGTCCGTATATTTCAGTATTGTATGTTATGTCTAGACACTGCGTTGTTCTTGGTCTTGACCGGCCATCTGATTTTTCAGCAACATCTTATTTTCTGCTCGGTGCCATGTACTGTTTAACAGAAGAATGGATGCTTTACCCCTGGTGTTTTAGTTTTTCTTGACCCTGAAGCACATTACCCTGCACTCACCCTCTGGTAGGAGTGGGCTGTCTGTGCCCAAGGCCACTGTGGCTGTGGTGCAGCTGTAGCTTTGAAGCTTTCATTCCTTCTCTTTACCCAGCAACAGCATGTAAGCTGAGCCTTTACATGTTGTCTCTTGAGTGATGCTGCTGATCTTCTGTGCCCATCCACATCCCTCACTGGACCAGACTTGCTAGCTTAACTTCCTGGCTAAGCCTCAGACCTGCCTTGTCATCACCCTGAGACTTCTCTGGTGATGGTGGACTGTGTCTGACCCTGGTTTCTGTCTCCAGACCTGTTCTGCTTTTCCTGTTTGGGGACCTAGGGCTGCATCCCTGGTCAGTGAGGGCACTGCCCCCTGCTCTGTTGTGGTCACTGTGAGCTCCTGACTCACCCTCCCTTGCAGAGGAGGCTGCCCTTGCTGCTTCCTCACATGGTTTTTCTTGCTTTGCTTGCTCAGAAAGAAGGAAGTTAGTTTCCTTTCTCTGACTGCAGCATCAAGAAACAGCACAGCAAATACAGACATATGAGGTGGCTGCAGCCCTGTAGGTGGGGACATGCACACGTTGTTCCTTTTTCTATAGCATTGGCAGCTACCATGTTTATGTGAGTGCAGGTTTGCAGAAGACAGTACAAGGGATTTTAAGGAAAGTTGGGTGTGATGTGGAAAATCATAGCTTTTATGTGCCTCATCTGTCTTGAGAGTGTCTTAATAGGATAGCAAAGTAAATACCGAGGAGTTGTCCTGTGTCTGTTCCAGTTAACTGCTGCGACTTAACTTCTGGAGCTTTCTTGCAGGATTTGATGTCTGTGTCCCTTCCATTAGTCAGTGGGGATGCCATGATTGTAGAATCATTTAAGTTGGAAAAGACCTTGAAGATCATTGAGTCCAACCACTAACCCAGCTGCCCCAAGCCCACCACTAAACCCTGTCCCTAAGCTCCAGATCTACGTGACTTTTAAGCGTTGACCAGGGACAGCAATGACAGGAGTAACCTTTCTAGAAGAGCCACCAACCAGAAAGCGGGGTGGCTGTGGCCTGTCCATTTTCCCATCTTTCCACTGTGATGTCTGTTTCATATGGCCATTGTGCCCAAGTCACAATACAATTTGAGATTACTACTGTGGCTGTTGTGCCTCTTTTTCTTGAAGGTCAGGGACTTGTTTGTGATGGAGAGAAATTCCTGTGTGGAAAGACAAACATCTCAATTATTTCATGGCAAATTATGTTTAGAATGAAATGTTCTCCATGAACGTCAGAGGAGAGAAATTATGAGGTTTACTTGCTTTATGAGTCAGAAAAGAGAAGCCTTAAACTCTCAGGTCACCGAAAATTAATACAATAAATACTAAATCTTGTGTAATACTGTTAAGTCCATCATCACACTCCTGCAAATACAGTTTTAAAGCAAACTGATTCACTGTGTCCCTTTCTCTAAAGAGAAGATGGCACATGCAGAGAGGCACCTTCACTTAATGAACAGAAGCAAAGCCTGGCCCAGCTTTAACGAAGATCTCTGTTGTGTCCTTTCTCCTCCTGCAACATCTGAGCTGGGAGCTGTTTTCGAGTAACATCAATTTTGCAACTTCACAGTGTTAATTAGTTAAAAGTAGTGAATTTTGGACTCTGTAGAACACAAAAACCACATTCTTTCCCATTTTCATTGCTCTTCAAAGAAGAGTTGTGAGAGTTAGTTATGGAAGAGAGTATTTGAGGTACTTGGACTCAGTGGTTTAAAGGAGACAAGGAACAACTTTTTTTCCCCTTTTTTTAAAATTTCCTACGATCAGTTTCTGCGATTTTTGCCTGATGCAACAGTTCTCCAAGAAGAGCAAGAAAAATTGTGATGAATTGGCACCAACAATACAAGAAAGACATTGAGGTGCTGGAGTGGGTGCAAAGAAGTGCAACAAGGTTGGAAAAGGGTCTAAAAAACAAATACCAGAAAGGATGTTGGAGAGAGGTGGGGGTTGGTCTCTTCTGCCAAGTAATAAGTGATAGGACAAGAAGAAATGGCCTGAAGCTGCACCAAGGGAAGTTTAGGTTGGCCGTTAGGAGAAACGTCTTCCTGGAAAGGGTCTTCAGGCCTTGGCAGAGGCTGCCCAGGGAGGGGGCTGAATTGCTGTCCCTGGCCATGTTTCACAGTTGTGGAGATCTGGAGCTTAGGGACAGGGTTTAGTGGTGGTCTTGGGGGCAGTTACGTGCATAGTTGGACTTGATCTTTAAAGGTCTCTTCTGACCTAAGCGATTCTGCTATACCGTGACTCTCAATGTCATTATTAAATAGTGTTATTTCACCGTTACCTGTTGTCACTGTGCTACCCTATGAATGTTAGTCGACAGCATTATCTTCATACAATTCTGGGAATGTGCTTTCAAAGGAAGCTTGGACAGAAGTCACTTTGCAATAGCAGTGTTATAGGTAGCAACCTAACGGATGTACCCAAAGCTCATACTGTAGAGGTTGAAGCTCTTTTCATTAGCAGCATTTCTAAGCGGGAAATCTCATGGTTTTACTTGAAGTCCTGCAGGATAGATAAACTTTTCATAGAATAATATTGTGCTCCAAGTACCTTATGTCTGTCTCGTAAGAAGAATGGTGAAAGTATTTTTTAGGGTATTGCTGTCTCACCAGAACAACAGAAACTTTCATGTCTTAGGTCTCATGACATGTTGCATACTCAGTGTGGGAGTCTTGGGTTGTTACAGCTGCCTGAAGCTGAGTTAAGCACAGAAACATTAGAAATCCTGTATCATTCTCCCTTCCACATGAAATCAGGAAAAAGAAATTTAAGCTACAGCATCACCATTCACTCAGTAGGTGGTTTCTTCTTAGAAAAATAGTTGATTTGATTGTTTATTCCTGTGAGTTTGCTGTTTTATTCCTGTGTGGCTCCCCTTTGTTCTTGCTCTCCCTACCAAGAAAGATCAATGTTCATCACAAAAAAAACCCCCGCAAAGCAGTCAAGGCATGTGAATCCTTATCTTCTGCTTTCTGGGTGGTGGCTTTCATGCCTTTGGGTTAACGTCATACAGCAGATCTCCCACCTGTGCTGTAAACATTCTGTTCTCCTGGTGCTGTTTCCTGCTTCTTTAAAGCCTTTGAATGCAATAAAGGGCTGCTTGGTCTGTGTCTGAGGGAATAACAGAGCGTAAAAAACTAGTTAGGTTGAGGGGAGGTTGAGTGTAAAATCTATTTCTTGAATGCTTAGTAATTTCTGAAGAGTGGCGCATTTCTTTTTCTTCTTTCTACTCTGCTTTTATTTTCTGCACTACACTAAGTTGCTCGAAGGTCTGTGATTTTGCTGCATGGGCTTGGGCTTTTTCTAAAGTGCAGTTTATTTTGGCCATAGTTAGCTAGATACTAGGAAATTATCATGATAATTGCTAGTAATATTGCCTTTCTTGAGTACAGTTTGACTGGTGGTTAAAAATAGCTTCATGTTTATAGGAGCAAGATGTTACATAATTATTATTATGGAAATCATGAGTCTGAAACGAAGCAAAACAGTAGTATAAATTCCAGGCATTTGAAATTGGGTTAGGCTTTCAAAAAACCTTTTTACCTCCTTTTTTTAACCCCCCTTTTTTTTAAACCCCCCAGAAATTAATGAATTTGAATTCTTTTATTTATTCCTTAAAGCCCCAAGACTTTTAGAATTCCTGGGGTTTGACTGTTATATTTTATTGATTCAAATTTTAAAGAATAGAAACTCTACCATTGTAAAATGAACAAGCGAAAATGCTTGAGCAATTGCACAGGTTAGGAATCGGGACTGTAAGGAATAGGCTAAATTGCCCCAGTTGTTTGAAATCATGAGAACCAGTAACTGATATTTCAGGTGCAATGGGAATGATGCCTCAAGACCACAATGGGGTTTAATACAAATAGCACTCGAGAGTTTTTGTATCTGCTCGGTGGTTGTCTGTGTATTTTAGGGGTTAGTCTTTATGCTTTTGTTATATTCCGACAGATTTTTTGGACACCCAAGGAATGTGTTAATACACTCATCTAATACAACTACAGTAGGCTCTACCAGTTTAACAGAACTAAACATGATGTTTATGTAATATTTTAGGACAAAATAGAAGATGTAGCCTCTTTATGCTACAAAAACTGGCAGCAAGGACAGAAAATACCAAATACCCTCAAACAGAGTTGCTTGAGGGGTTGTGTCTTTGTAAGGAAGCCTCTCCTTCTTGGAGGGGCTGGAAATGGAGATGGGATTTTTTTTTTTATGAAACGCATCTAAATTGAGCCAGCATTCAGCAAAGACACAGTACATTGACATAATTGCTGCTTTGAACAAATAAAGGTTTTGTGTTGCTGGTCCAGACTGGCTGTTCTGGTGGAGACATCTCATGTGTTCCTTAATTACTGGGAAGAGAGAGTGACCTGAATTTTATAGCGTGACTCCGCATAATATTTCACTGCAATAGCAGTGGGTTCTGGCTCTTACAGAGTTTTAGTGACTTTTAGTTCTTTGGTGTTTGGTGGCTTTTCTGGATGATAATTTAGCACAGGGCTTAGAAGTACATTGCTGTTACCTGGGCACATACGAAAAAATACAGAGATTTAAGAAAAAATAACTGCTTGTGTCATATAATCACAGAACATTTTAGGTTGGAAGGGAGATCACCTAGGCTGGAAGGGACATCACTTCAGATCATTTAGGTTGGAAGAGAGATGATCTTAGGACATAATCTAGTTTGAAGCCCCCCTGCCAGGGAAGGGGAGAGACTTTTTATATGTAGTTATTTGCACTGTATTTGATGTAAACTGTACTTTCAAGTACATTATCTAGTTATAAATTATGTCTTCTGCACGCTTTTATCAGTTTGCCAGGAAGTCTTTCTTCTCTGTTAGCCAGACAGTATTATTCCAAATTACTGATACAGAAATACCTAATGACTTCTAATTTTCATCTAAATAACACATAGTAGTAGCACTTATTCCATAAAGAGATGCTAATACTGTATGCATATGCATGAACCCATCTCCATGGAAAGATGCCGTATCAAGAGAAGATAAAACCTAATAAATACCAACAGCCTCCAAGACTTGGCTTTTAAGGGATAGACCTTTTTATTTTCATCATTGTATTTCTATAAAAATGACATTTTTCATTTTGGTGTTTGGTGCTGCTCACAGGTTAACTGAGGGCCACCAAGGTGATTATTTTAGACCAATGTTTCCATTGCAACTCCAATATTGAAATTTAAATGTGAGCGTTTGCCCAACGCTAGGTTGGAAGGGACCTCTGGTCAACCCTCAGTTCAGGCTAAATTGCTGTAGGCTTTGTCAAGTTGGGCTTTGAAAACTTCAAATGACGACAGTTCCACAGCATCACTGGACAGCCTGCTTCAGGTCTTAGTTGTCTTCAAGGTGATTTTCTTTTTCCCTTATATCCAGCCTATACTTGTCCTCTTTCACTTGCTGGTTGTTGTCTGTTGTTCTCACATTGTGCCATTCAGTGAAGAGCCTGGTTCCATCTTCTTAGTGACCACCTTTCAGGGATTGGCAGCTGTGCTTAGTGCCCTCAAGATGTTCTATTCTCCAGTCTTTTCGAATGATATTGTCAGAGGCTGAAAAATAACACAAAGGGGCTACTTGGAGCAGGGGAGAGGAACAGCAGGAAGGAACAACCTTTAAGACTTTGTGAAGATGAAGAGAAAGAAAACTCAGCCTATTCATAACCAAAGCTTGGTCTGGGGAACTACCTGCTTTGACATGTGGCATGACCAAGATATAAGAACCTTATTATGACGAGGATAGTGGGGTATTTGAATGATTAAAAATGAAATCTTAATGAGGAGTGGTTTTAAGCAGTGTAATAGGCTCTCCCATATTATCTGATTATCTATTTCCTTGGCTCTTGAATCTGTTGTAAGCACTCATGTAATTTTTTTTTTTCTGGAGACTTTCTTGGATCCTTCGAGGTCCCTTCCAATCCCTAATGATTCTATGATTGCTTCATCCAGGCTTTGTTTAAATGAGCTCTGAGACCAAGTGGACATGTATGAGATGCATCAGTAATTTTAAATTAGCGCTTGGGTGCTTGCTGTTGTAAAACTGCTTTTTTATGTGAACAAAAAACTTCTTGGGGTTTATTAAGAGTTAACAAAAATTTTCTCCAATCCCTTAGTTTTTTGAAAGGAAGAAACCCCAACCTTTTGTGACGCCTTTTTTAACCTTATTTCTTCCTGCTCATAAAAAAAGGAGCTTTGTGCTCTTGACCTTTCTGCTCTTGCAGGCACAGAGCAAATTCCTAGTTACACTGCTAGTCAATATGTTTACTAACAAACTGATGAAAAGCCACCAGGAAATCCTGTTTGGAGTTATCTCTCCCATATACTTGTAACATTAATGTTCAGGTCATATTCTTCATTAGGCAGAACATTTGCTTATAATTCCAGAATCTTCTTCTATTGTCTTGCACTCTAATATCTAAGTAATTCTGCAAAATTAAATTGTGAATAGATCTGAATTGACCAGGACATATGTAATCACCTTTGACTCTTTATTTTCCTAGCGCTTGGATCACTTGAAGTGGAATCCTGTGGAGTATGTAGGTGTGAGTAGGTAGAGAGTAAAGTAAAAGCAAAACTTAAAGCCTTTCTGTCAGCACAAGAGATCTCCCAGCCCACTAGCAATGCTTCTATTGACTGCAGTGCTTCTTTCTCCTCATCTATCTTCAAAGAGGTGTGGAAGCTCACATGTTTATCCAAGCTTACTAAGAGCTGATTTAAACATCTCTTAACTCTGAAATGTCTACCAATAATGGCTCTTTGGTTCCCTCCATGGGATCTTTCTTTTGGAAGAGCAACAGGACTAGAAGGGTTCATCTTTTCATCAGGCCTTACTGCTCTTCCTATAAAAACCGCCCAAACAAAAGAAGGAATGTTGAGAACAGCAGTAAAATACATAGAACAGCTCTGAACTCCCTAATTCTGAAGAGCTGTGAATGGGCTACGGGTTGCATTTTTAAAAGATAATTACTATGTTCTAGATGATTATTGCTTTCCCAGTTAATGTCATGTAATGTCTTTGCAAGTCACATTTCACAAGTGGAACTTCTGTATGTTCAGCCTATGCTTGAATTTATGATTTGCGTAATCACGCTATAAAACATTTGTAAGTAAGACTTGCTGCAATTAAACATTAAAAAACCCGTAAGCTGATTTTCACAAGCTCTGTGGACTGACCTAAAGCTCTAAATTTGTAGGTGGTACTAGCAGTTGGTAGTTGAGAAAAGCTTGCATAATTCCTTTAGATTATTAGTTTTAATTTAAGGGGTCACCATTTAAAGGGTGATGGTTAACATCGGATACCTCCTGCTGATGGACTCCAAACATCGTTCTCCTGCCTGCTGCTTTGACTGTAGGTATTAGTTATCTTGTGAAGGACTGAGTTGTAGCATCTTGTAGCTGCCTACATATGACTAAAAGGCCACATGAAAGGAAGCAATGCCAGTTTTACTCTGTGGTGTTGACTGGGGAGATCACTTTGTTGCTTGCCGGTGCCCTGCATTACTCTCAGCTGCCAGGCACATCCTGGGTGCGGCTCTAAATTGGGCAGCTTATGTTCAAAGCCCTAAATGGGCTCAGACAGCCTTATCTCAAAGCCTCTCTTCTCTGTAGTAGCTTCTCCCACAGGAATAAAGCTACTGAGCAACAGGTTTGGTCTCTGGACAGCTCGGTGCTCATGCACTAGGCAGAGGCTTGAACATTTTTTGCTCCTCAGAAGCAGGCAATCCTATTTTTTGTTTTGGTTTGCTTTTTAAAGCAGTTACCCCTCTAACAGGGGCAGTGTGCAATTGCTCCTTCTAATGAGCTTGAGAGTAACTAGAGTAGGCTCAACTCTTCAAATAAGCAGCTTAGCTTCAAAGCCATTGCAGGGGATAGATGGGAAAGCTGTTTCCCACAATGGATGGCGGTGTTGATGTGTCTTTGTGCCCATACGTATCCTATGTGGACATGTGGCAAAGCCTCGATGCATGTTTGACGAAAGATCCATATAGAACCATTAAATTCTACATATCCTGCTGTGGATGATACTACTTCTGTGCAGACACACATTTAAAAAAGGGAAAACTCAGTCAGGTTGCAAATCCAGGAGATGACAAACTGAGACTGCTCATAGTTGCTGGTGGCTTTGCAAGAGCAGTTTGATTCCTTTCTGGATTTGGATCATCTTATGGGTTTTCTGCAGGAATTTCATAGAGCTGCAATATTCAAATAGATTTTTAAAGAAAAGTTTGGGTCTCTTGTGGGCTTTACCATCAAATTAATTGCTGTAATTTTTATAAACCTATATTTTCAGTAAACGTACTGAATTTTGTGACACAGATAATCTAAATGTAGGTGCCCTGTTGAATAGCTAGAACCTTACTTTGAGAGACCTTTATGCTGAAGAGCATGGCTTTTGCTGATTCCCATCTCAGCCCTGGTGGTTCAGTGCCTCTACTCTTCACACCTACATCAAAAACTCAGACTGACAAGAGTAGAGGACAAAGTTTTAGTGGCTGACCATACTGAGTGTGTGCAGCTGGGCTGGTGGGTGTTTATAAGGGTCTACTGTGACTGCGAGGTGGGAGATTTTATTAAAGCTAAGGTCTGTTGCCCCTGAAACCAAAGGCATAGACACCCATGTGCTGTTAAACCAAACTTAGCATCAGTAGAGACTAGCTTTATCAACCCTGGTTGCTCAACCTTAATACAACCTTAACGTCCTCTTCAGGGTGAAGAGGATTGGGGTAGAAGAGAGACAGGCCACACACTTTTGAAATGCTTCTGGTAAGAAGAATTGGAGAGAGCCCTCTTCTTTCTGCTAATGTCTGCCTAGGGTTGACCATTCCATGTGGAAGATAGCAGCCTTGTAGCATGCTTAGGTTTTGGGTTGAAGATTACAATTGTACAGGTGTCTCAAAACAATGTGTTTTTAAAGCTCATCTTTTGTAATAATTATCACCTATCACTCACTAGAAGTGCCCTTGCTGGATCCTGGTCTTATTCCTCTTAAAAGCAATGAATTTGTCCCGCAGATGGATGGTTTGTTGCCCTTTGTGTGATCCATGTGATGCCAAAGGCCTAGCCTGTTTTTCAGTTGGTTGGTTCTAATTAAACCTGTTCAGTAGCTGTAATTAACAGTAACAGCACAAGATTCAACAGATTGTCATCTTCCTTTTAAAACCCCAAGAAGCCCTTTTTATTGTTTCAGTTTGCTTGGAGAAGCTATGAAAAAGAGCTGTTACCTGCAGTGAAAATGAGGCTTCCAACAATGCCTGGGGGCTTGGGGACAGGAGAGGAAGGACAAAAGATGGAACCAAGCCTGTGTGACTGACACAAACTTTGTGTTTCCCTTTGTTCTTTGTTGGAATAGGATACTCTAATAGGAGACACTAAAGCTTTCTCTTTAACTGCCTTTCTCTGAACTCTGCCAGAGTTCAAGTTACAACCAGCTCAAGATATCTGACCTTGACAGCCCCAGGCCATGCAGAACAGGTGTAGACCACCTGAGATTGCATCTCACAGGCTGAGCATTGTGAAAGACCCACAATAACTACTTGTACAGTAGGTTTGTGTATCAATGCTGCTTTGTGAGTTAAGTCCTCATTAGAGCCCTTTATGGTCTGTTGTAGCATAGCTGCAGCTTGGCAAACTGTTCAAGGTGATGTTGGACAATCGTTGCTGTACTCCCATTTGGAATAAATTCCCGTTTGAGAGAGGATGTCTCTGGTAAAGATCTGCCTAATGAAGTGGCTTAGAGCACTGCATCCCCTTGTGTTCCCAGTGCCATTTGGATTAGCGACCCCGGGGTAACAATTACTTGTATTTTCAGGCATGTTTCACACAGGTTATCAGTTTTCACTGCTTTTTTGATTCCTCCTTTCCCACAGACACTCACCAGTGCAGTTTCACATGTGGGTGAGTACTTGGACTGCTTTCTTTCAGTCCCTCTACCCCCATTCTTATCCCTCCCTACTCCTGTTTGTGATACCCCCATCTGTGTGGGTTTTCTGAGATGACACGTGATCCAGGGATTTTCAAACACAGGTATTTCCTATAGGAAGCGGGTTATTTCAGGTGGTGGTTGTGCAGATAAAAATGTGGTAGTTTTCATCTGTTTGGGATTTTGACGCTATTCCAAAATCTGTGGTATAAAGAAGAGGATTTTGAAAGAGCAGAATGAATTTATCAACCACGGTGAGATTTAAAAACATGATAATCAATATTATCAGGTAATCTGATAATACTTGTTTTCATAAACGGAGTGCTTATTAGTGTTTGAGAGGCTCAGTAGAAACCACCTTTTCTATCCTGAAAGGCTTGATGAGGAGTGGTTTTGCTCCACTATGTGCTTTAATCAACCATGTCACTTCTCATTAGAAGTTACTATAGATGTTATTAAACCATTTCTCCTGCTGTCAGCATATCCACCTATGGTGATATTTGTCTTCCTGCAGCCAGCGGTAGGAATTCTGGACGGAATTTCATCTCGGGGCAAATTGGTGGCTCAGATACCCTAGAGGTGCAGTAATGTGCCATAAATTTCCATTTAGAGAAAAACGAAGTGCAGACTACATGGGAGCTGCTCAACTGAAACCACAGGGGTTTTAGTACCGTCTTTTGTCCGAGGTGCTGGCTGCTGTTACTCTTCCTGCACTGCCTTGTAGTTTTGTGGTTATTTTACAACTTTTCAGTTGTTCTTTAGTGTTCCATTGAAGTTACTTGTGACATTTTAATCTCAATCCATTACATTAACAAGCAGTGTGTCGTAAGTGTGCAGAGCAAAAGGGTTATTGTGGAGTGTCCAGCATAAATGAAAATCCCAAACTTGAAAACTCAAGTGCCATAGCTTTAAACATTTAGTGACTGTTGGGTGCTTTATCCAAGCAAAGATAAAGCTACCTCAGCAACCCACAGTAATTCTGAAACATCTTTCTGCTTTCATTCCAGGATAGGTAATGAGTGCAGAAACAGGTCTGTGGATGTATTTTCTGTGCCTTCATGATCAGTAACTTCTAAATTAGGAAGTTAGATAAGAGAAAGAAAATGTCTTATAGGTCCAATGTTTGTTTAATGCTGCACCCCAAAAATGTGGCTGAACAAGTAATCTAAAATTAGTGAAAGCTGCAGAGTTAGTAAATGTTTCCTCTATAGGGTTAATGGGTGCTGTTCCTCTGAAGACAGTGACAGTGATCTGTTTCAGCCAGAATTTTTTTGACTTTGCAAAACAGCAAAATACTCCAAGAATGAACAGAGAATGAACTGAAAGTTTTTTAGTAAGATGAGGTCTTTTTCCTGGAAAGGTTCCTCAGGCTCTGTAACAGGCTGCCCAGGGATGGGGGTTTAATTGCTGTCCCTGGATGTGTTTCAGAGTGATCATACAATCATTAGAGATTAGAAGGGACCTCGAAAGATCATCTAGTCCAATCCCCCTAACACAGCACGATCATCTAAATCCAGTTGCATAGGAATATGTCTAGGTAGGTTTTAAACATCTCCAGAAAAGGAGACTCCACAACCCCCCCCGGCAACCTGTTCCAGTGCTCTGTCACATTCAATGGGAAGAAGTTCCTTCTCATATTTGTGTGGAACCTCCTATGTTCCCGCTGACACCCATTGCCCCTTGTCCTATCCCTAGATGAGATTGAGAAGAGCCTAGCTCCATCCTCTTGACTCCAACCCTTCACATATTTATAGACATTAATGAGGTCATCCCTCAGTCTCCTCTTTTCCGAGCTGAAGAGACCCAGCTCCCTCAGCCTTTCCTCATAAGGGAGGTGTCCTGCTTCCTTCATCATCTTTGTTGCTCTGCGCTGGACACCCTCCAGCAGCTCTGTGTCCTTCTTGAACTGAGGGGCCCAGAACTGGATGCAATACTCCAAATGTGGTCTCACCAGTGCAGTGAGCTTAGGGACAGTATTTAGTAGTGGCCTCGAGACAATTGGGTTAATGGTTGGACTTGATGGCCTTGGAAGTCTTTTCCAACCTAAATGTTTCTGTGATTCCATGTTTGGAGCAGACGGCTGCAAATCATTCTAGAAAAATGAGTTGTAGGCAAATGGCCGGAGATATCTGGTCAAACATCATGTGTAGTCTAAGAATACTAAGTCCTGCCATCATCTGAACATTTTTCAGGAGTTATTCCCATCTGTATGTGTGGTGGCTGCCACCCATCCTACCTAATATTTTGTTTCATACTGTTCTCCTGTGAGCAGCAGCCACTGACGCATCTGCTTGTAGGAAGATGTTTGTCCCCATGGTGATGTTTTCTAGTGAGCAGCAAATTGCTTTTTTCTCTTGATTTTTTTGAATAGCAATTTCTAGATCAGACACGAGTCCCATTGGCTGGTCAAATCACAGAATAAGTGTTTTAGCTGGGAGCTGTGTTTAAAATTATTATAAAAATCAGTCATTACCTCCATTTGACCACCTATAGATAGATTTCTGGAACATGGAAAAGCTTCACTTTTGGTAGAATTGTTTCTATTAGCTTAATTAGATGAGGGCAATGAGCAGGAAGGGTTGCATTTCTAGTCTGCTTGTTCCTTTGCACATGGGCTTTGTTGGAATGTCACATATTACTGCTTAAAAAGACTTTGAAGTGTCAAAGGATTTTTCTATTACAGGAAACACTGCATCTACAGTATTTTGAAATACCTTTGGCTTTCTAAGATTTCTCTTACTATTTTTTAAAATAACGTTGTGATTTGTGTTAGACTTTCAAAATGTATTGCAACTTGAGTTTGGGGGACTTGATTAACCTTTATATAATAAGTTCAAAGTAACCAGGTATTTTTTCTCTAGTCTTATGGCTGATTTTAGCTCTTCCAGTTAAAATAGAAGTTTTTTATTTGTAAGTAGAGCTTTGAGGTTTCTGCAGTTTACACATTGCTGCCTGTTTGGTAGTTCATGTGAGAACATGCAGCTTCATGAAGTAACAACTGGACAAAGGAGAGAAACAACCTGTGCAAGCGGGTTAATGAGAAGAGAATGGAAACCAGCTCTGCCCGCAGTCTGAGCTTCAGAATTCACAGATAGAAACTCTTCACAGGCATTTGAAATACTGGGCGTTTGGTTCCCTGGAGGTAGTTGAGTAGGTGCCCTTTCAAACTGGCTTAAGTTGTTTAACTCCTTCAACACTATTAATAGCTCTGCTCATTTAATTTTTGTTATATGATAATATTTTACTTTATTCTTAAATTTCTTCAGCCTTAGGGAGACTATAATATAAAAGAATAAGGAAAAAAGAATGTTCTGGTAAAAGTAAACAGTTGTCTCTCTAATTTAAGGAGATTACTTGTATGTAACTGATTTCTTGGCTAAGCAGCAACATTTTTGTCCTTCCAGAACTGCGGTTGCTGTGGAAGTTCAGCAGAATTTGGTGCTCCTTCTGTAACAGGCCTTCTGACTGCTGAGTTACCTTTTAAAAGCACTTATAAAATTAATTTCTTTCTGTTCCCTCCAGAAGAATTATTTCACTAGTTAGAGAACTATTGGAAAAAACAATCTTCTTAAAATTCTATTTGATCTAGAACTTGCCAGGATGTTTTGAACAATAGTACAAACAGTCATGCTGTATCTGTTACATGGGAAAGGTATCCCCAACAAGGTGGGTGGATGTGATAGAATTTGTACCATGTTGAAATATTCCAGGGCATTAAAACTAATTAGGGATCTTTCCTTAAGGATCAAAATTTAAAGAGACAGTGTCCAAAACCATTAATCTTTGTTATTTTTTCCATTTCATGAAGGCATGAATTCTCTAAAGGGTATATTGGTATAACGAGACAAAGGGATGATGCTGTCAGAATTTATTTCCTGTGAAGTTTACAACAATCTCATAGTCTAATGTTAGTAGCTCTTTTCTCTGGCTATTGTGCTACTTACATGGAAACAAATCACTCTTACATCTTAATTTTTATTCCCAAAGAGAAGCAGTTTTGTGTCCACTCAGCTGATAAGCTTTCACCATTAGCCTCAGGCATCTACCTCTCTTCATTTTTCCTTTCCCTACTTTACAGAGAACAAAAAGTCGTAGGGAAAGCTGGATGATTAGAGGCGTTTCCAGCTGAGCTAAGTCTGTGTGTGCAGCACACAGAAGTGTAATTTAAACTTGCATAACGTTTCTTATTCAAAGCTTTGAAAATGGGTCTGTATCCTCATACAACAGGTGGTAAAACCAGTCAGGAGAGGGCAAATGACCCGTGTGAGGTGTCACAGGAAGAGACCTTCAACATCCTACAATTCATTGGAAATTGGCTTTGGGTAAAGACAAGAATAAATATAGGATTTGAATTTTTTCTCAGTTGTGTGTTAAGAAAATCATGTGGGCCAATGTACTTTGATTTAGAGGTGCTGCCACAACATTTAGCTGAATAGAAGTCTGACTTGTAGCTGATGTTGTTCGACAGAAGTGTGATGTTTTCAAAGTCAGGAAACTCATCACAGGATTAGCAAAGTGCTCTCTTGTTTTAGGTAGGAACCCCAAGACAGGGTGATACTGTGGTGTTGTTGTCATTCCCAAGGCACGACAAGTCCAGTATTCTGTGTGCACCTGAGCTCAGCTCTGCTCTTTGCAAGCCAGTGAGACTCTGAAGTTCCCCAAGCAGTGCCAAAGTCACTCACCAGGTCATAGAATTTACTGGTGGTGCTGAAGCAGGATGTCAAGTTAATGAGTGGGCATATATGTTTTTAAAAAGACTTATGCTTTTTATTATTATTATTATTATGCAGCTAAGTGTTGGAATTCATTCCTCTCCACCAATGGTTGGATGCTTAGTAACTTGGCTACTGTCTCAGTACCTAAATGAATTATCTAGGTATTATCTCTACTCCATTAGAGGGCCAAGTGCTGAGGAGTGTAGAAAATCTGACTGTTGTACAGGGTTCTGCAGACAGTTAGGAATACCTTTGGTTTGTTTATTTCCTGCATCCAAGCATTAAATGCATATGAATCTTCTTTTAATAGCCTACCACTTGTCAGCTCTGACTGCGAGCACACCTTCATTATCACCTCTGCACTGTAATACCTTGATATTGTCATTTCCAGAGCTCAGCAGTTTGTAATCCAGGAATATGGCTGGGCCTTGAACACAATGAACTGTCACAGTTCAGCAGGAGGATGGAGCCAGGCTCTTCTAAATGTCATCTAGTGACAGGACAACAGGCAATGGGTGTAAGCTGGAACACAGAAGGTTCCATATAAATATCTGAAGGAACTTCTTCACAGTGAGGTTGACAGAGCACTGGAAGGGGCTTCCCAGGGATTTTGTGGAGTCTCCTTCTCTGGAGACATTTAAAACCCACCTGTGTGACTTGGTCTAGGTGATCCTGCTGTAACAGGGGGTTTTGACTAGATGAACTTCTGAGGTCCTTTCTAATCCCTAATGTTCTGTGATTCTGTGACTTGGGGAGTTGGCAGTTGCTACAATAAATATCTTGTGCAAAGCTTCTTCATGCCTGGGGTTATAAACTCTTATTTTATGTATCAATAACTTTAACCAGAGATAGATGTATGTTTTAATATGGATTTCTTCTCAGGGGGGATTTCACTCTGCAGAATGAAATGAAAAACTGAGTATCATTTCATAAATGGACTTTGCAGCCCTAAGAATTTTACTGAGGCTCAGTGACATGTTCTGATGCTCTTTGGTTCAGGGTAACTTGGCCTTCCACACTGTGAGTGTGTCTGAATTTCAGACCTACAAAATGTTGCCAAGCCCTTGTGTTCTCATGAGTCGGTAACTTGTCAGCAGTGCCTGCTCACAGAGAAGAGATGATTTCTGTTGTGGCACATGTTTACTCATTGAATTTTTGGATTAATTAAATGGGTGCCAAGCCTGTAGCAGCAACTGTAGAGGCTTAATTGAAATCTATGTGGGAAGGTGGGGAAGTCAACCCAAACTGACTTTTTGAATAAATTAGTTGAACTGTAGATATTTTGAATAAACGTAGCATTGATTTCACTCTCCTTTATACTAGTTTTCTTTGAGCTCATTGCCTCTCTCTCTCTCACTAGAATCTTTAGCTGCACTTAATCTGATAGTCTGGTGTGATCTAGATGATTTTTATTCAGAAGGCTGGTGCAACAGTTTCTGTCCCTTTAGAGTTTGACGCCTTTGGAGTTCCTGTGGCTGCATTAAGGTTTTGGTCATGAACTGAAGTCTTTGCTCCTTCTTTTGGTGTACTCAGGGAGTTTGGTTGCATGCTATCTATTTCTGTATAAAACTTAAAAAGACAACAAAACCTTTCTTTGGGCCAGACTTGATTTCATGAAGTCACTGATACTGAAGGGTTATGTGTGCTGAAGAGAATAAGAAGTGATTTGGGGGGATAGCTGTAGTAGTAAATGACTCTATAATACAGATGAGTACTGCATTGAAACTTAAAAAAATACCTCTTAAGTGTAAGAAGCATCACTTAGAGTAATAGCAGGCTTATGACTTTGGTGTACATGAGGAGGAGGACCGGAGGTTGTGACATAGTATGACTTTGTGTTGATGTATTTAGTTTTGAAGCTGCTAAGATCTTGCATAAAGTTCTCGTGTAAATTTGCTTTATATAGGCTGTGATAATAAATTGCTTCTTATGACCTATATTTAAAACCCTGATGTAAATACAGGTGCTGTTAAGAACTTTCAAATGACTTTCACCATCTATGTTACTTTATTATTGCACCTAATTTCCTTACTGGAGCTTCAGCTGTTACTGGAGTCTCAACAGTTATATCAGGGAATTTAATTTTGTTTTTCTCCAGGCATGAGCTGTCACTTCAGTGAAATTCCTTCAGGCTGAATAAAATCCTTAATAGAGGAACAATTTGTTTTAATCTTTGGGATTATGATGTGTGAACAAAAACTAGAATAAAAAGAGATTTTTTTTCAGTGTTCCAATGCAGCAGATTAATTCTGAGTTGAGACTGATATGGTGGAATAAACTCTGCTTTCAATTTTTTTCTACAAAAAGACAGTTTTCCTCAGACAGTATCCATGTTGAAGACTGGGTGATCTCTGAACGCAGTAGCAAAATTTTCTTAACTCTGAATGTACCTAAGCCAAACTAAATCATTTGTAAAGGATGTGTTTGATTTCCTTTCTTATTTCCTATTAGACCCAGCATACTCTAGTATTTCTTTTTCTTTGCTTTTGTTACTACTTTGTCTGAAGCAGCACGGCTCATCATCTTGCTGAAGGCAGCATCTTCTTGTTTCAGTAACAACTGGACATCACTCAGAAGTGAAATAATCTTGTATCTTCCATCTGTTTTCTTTGGAAACAAGTAATTCATCCGATTAATTGGAAATACTCTGAATCCTTGCTGGCTTTCCTGGAAGCAGTCGGCAGTTTTTTGCCTGTTCTCATTTGACAGTCTGTTGTAAGTTGCTCTGATTTAGTGGAGGTTGTATTTTAGTGATGTCCCCAGCTATTAAAACCAGGGTAACGCCAGCCTGGGGAGTGCTGTGGTGAAAACAACCATTTTGTATCCGGTGTGTGCAGTGGTGGCTCTTCTCGCAATCCTTTTACACCTGGTCTTCCATGAGAGTTGTGTCAGGTGTCTAAGGATGAGGTACACAATCAAAAAGTGTACTTGGGTGTTTCACAACTCTGTCATTTGTTCACCCTTCCTAAAAGCCTGGTCTCTCCCTGTTACAGAATTTGATACTGAAGAGACACAAAACAGCCTTGTCACAAGTGGAAATGATAAGCAGAGCAGCAGCTTCCTTCCTCTGTCATCTAGCTGGAGAACAGTTGGGTTTACACAAAGCTCCACCAGACCTGTCCTTTTGGACAGAATTTTATCACAAAAACTGTTGCATATTTGTGTGTGTCTTCTCCTAATCCTCTGTGGACAGCTTAAGACACATAATTCCTGGTTTATGGCCTGTCTGTGGTTGTGTGTTATGATTCCAGAGGCAAGGAATGGAGCTCCTAGCAGTAGGACAGGTTAGCCTTTGCCTAATGACAGGGGTGGTGGCAGAGAAGAACTCTGCCCTAAGAAGTGCCGTGGTCAACACCAGCTCCAGGCTTATGGGACTCTGCCTGTAAGGCTGAGCTGTTTCTTCATAAAGTGTGTTGGAGTTCAGCTGGTAAGAAATGGGAGAACTTAACAATCATAATGGTACTGTAAATGATTAATAAAAAGTGTGTTCAGATTCATCAAAGGACAGTGCAGTGGTAATGCAAATATTGTTGTGACTGGTTGCCATATCTGAGGTCCTTGTGGAAAAGTTAAAATGAGTTGACTCACGAGCTGCAGCTTTATGGTGTCTTCAATTCCAGTTAGGGATACAAGACCTGAGAGTCTTCTGGAGGAAGGGAGGGCTTTGAGGAGGGACAGGCTTTTGAGCTGGAAAAAAAAGCCTGTTTGCTGCTCTGTATACAAGCCTGGCTTTAGGCTTCATTGCTCTGATTAAAAATTGAGACAAGCTTAGGAAAGGGCTGAAATCCCTGACAGTGTCCTATTGTGTGTGTAGTGAGTGGGGGAAATGGTATGTGGGTGCTCCCCATTCTCATCTACAATGCAACAAGAGTCAGAGACCTCTATACATTGAGGGGAAAGGATTTTTCCTTCAAATAATGAAAAGTTCCGTAGTCAGTCATTTCACTCAAAGAGTTCTGTAAGTCTCAGTTGTGTTCATTCCAGTACCAGGGCTGGATATTTGAAGAGGTTTTGAGAAGTTAGCAGTTCTCACTGGAACAAGAGGCACGCCTTCATTGATTGGAGGAAGGGCTATGGAATGGAAAGTTCTATACAGTGTTTGAGTACAAAAATAATTGGAATTGTTTGGGGTTTGGTTTTGCTACGTATGAAAAAGGAGCCCGAAGACAGTTTTTACATCATGGTTGAAGTCAAAGTGTTCTAGCAGCTTTATCAGATATTGTTATAAAAAACCTCATCTAATACAAGTTGGGACTGGTGTAGGAACAGAAAGAATTCTCACTTACTGTGAGACAAAATTCGTCCTTTGCTAGTGATTGAAGCCCAAAAGAGTACAAGTTCAGTCTGTGGGAAATAGTGGTGTATTGGGGTTTTTCTTGGTCTGAAGCCATGACTTTTAAGAGAACTTGGTGAGAAGGTGTACAGCATAATCATGCAGACCAACTTGTTTTGTATTTTAAGCTATTTGGCCACTGATTGATTTGCAGAATCGGGCCCTTTACTAGAATTTAAAGCTGTCAGGAACAAATTAGATCTCAAAGTTAAGGTGCAGAACTACATTATTTCTTTATCTGAATCGAGCGGCCTCATTTCTTGTTATTGCTGGCTGTTACTTCAGCATCATGCAGTGGTCTTGGTGTGTCAATGTACAAATGTAGTTTGATAGAGCCTTGCTAAGCCCCCTCTTCCCTTTGCTTTTTCCTACTGTACCTTTGTTTTGACAAAGAATTTGTAAATTGACAGTGGTTATCCCTTGGTAGGTGTCAGAAGTATTTATTGTGTGTGGAATTAGCAAACGGTGCCATTTAGAACCAGTGACAATAATTGATGCTTTTATTTAGATAGCCCCTGATTATCAAAGAAAACCCCCCCTTGTATTTATCAATCTACCCAGTCAGCTGTGAAAAGCTTTTCCTTCTTTGCTTGTGTTTGTTTGATTTGTATTACAGGCAGAGTGAAAGAAAGAGCAAAGTTATTACATGATATTGTTCCATTATATTATATAAATAACCTCATATATTCTGTTTCTACTTACACAGTTCCAGAAGTTTTATGTGTGAAGTTGCCTTGGCAGTTCTGCCCATGTGAAGAAGCACTGGTGGTTTTGTGACTTCTTTTGGCTATTTTTGTGGCACTTGTGTGGTTTTACAAGATCCTTGGTAAACTAGCCTTGCTGAAAGCACTGAGTATTTTCAGGTCTAATGCAAGTCAGAGCAAGATTTTTCAGTTGTTTGTTGCTTTGTTTATCAGCAGCAAGAATCTGTTAGTGGCAGACCCTGGATAAATAGGGGTTTGATCAAGGCTCCTAAGTAAAGAGCTGCAAGGCTGAAATATTGGTCTGAATTGGTGCCTCTGCTGGGTTTTGTGTTGTTAGCTTTGCATCTGTTACAAAGTCCATTCAGAGGACATCAAAATGCACAAACCATCTTACTGAGCTGCAAAAGCCCCATTGCTGATACATCAAAGAAAGCAGCAGCTGTCACCCACTTTTAGCCATGGTGCTGTTGAATGCCTTAATCCTCTTCCCAAACAGGAGGCAGAGGGAACACGCTTTCTTTAACTCCTGCTTCTATTTCATTGAAGTGTTGGTGTAGCAAAACCCAGAGACTACTTTCAGCAGCCACCACCTCATGGCACAAGGCCTTATTTTCTTTCATCTAATTTGGCCGTTTTAGTCATCCTTGTGTACGCTAAATTCTTTCTGATGTAGTTTTTATTAAAGACAGAGATTACTCACATTGTATTTACTCTCAAGTGTTTAAAATATCCAAGTGACTTAACTTTCAATGTGGTCTGCTTCAAACTGGGATCAACAAGGCGAGGTTGTTCTCAGAACCAGAGTTACAGAAAGCATTCACGTCTACCTGTAAAAGAGATTTTCTTTTGTTAATTTTTCATATTTTCAGATCATTTTTTAGTAACACAATTTTGGAAGAGGCTTACTGATAAATAGCATCTCTAAGAATCAAAGGTCAGTTTGATTTGCAAGGGGTGAGTTTGATCTGTTTGAGGGATGTTTGAGGTTTATAAGGTGCAGGGTCCTGCCTCCAAAATGGGTCATAGCACAAGTCTGGGGAAGGATATGAGAACTAAACCCCTGTAGAGATTTAAAAGACATGTGGACATAGAGCTGAGAGACATGGTTTGGTGGTGACCTGGCAGTGCTGGGTCAAAGGTTGCACTTGATGCATTTAAAGGTCTCCTCCAACCAAAAAGGTTCTGTGATTCTGAGCAAGCATGCAGTGATGCTTCCCTGCTATACTTTGTCTTGCTAGCATTCCCCAAGTCAAAGCTGTTCTTTGAACCTAGTAAATTTTTTGTTAATTAGCTTAATCTCTTAACTGTATTTTCATAATAGTTTCCATATACGTATGAAGAACATATGAAAACTCTGAGTCTATTATCAATTTATAGAATTCGAATGATAAATATTTGGAATAGATTATCAAACTTATTGTTAATAATTTATGAAAGAGTGGAGTTTATATATTGGATTTTATATTAGCTGCTGTCTTGCAAAGTGAATTTGTAGCAGAGGAATTAAGTGTCCAAGTGTAGAGCTGTCAGACCACAGCTAGGTCACTACATTTACTGTCTAGATTAACTAAGAGGTGTAGTTTAAGTCTTTGCTAACCTCCGGCCTCTCAGACACAAAATATTTCACTGTGCCAAAATAAGGAAGCTGCTGAAAGTCAAGGTGGGTGTTTGAAGAATTCATTTGTGTTGTCCTGTTTGCCCTAACAGAAGTGTAAATGTCTGCATTAAAAGCTTTGTTGACCGGGACAGTTCTGAAACTCAAATGAGGGAAAACGGCACTGGGTGATGAGGTCTGGTGTGTTTAAGAATGCTCCTGTTATTGGAGTTACTCTGGTGACAGGAGACTCTGCTCTTTTGTGTGACACATGGGAGATCAGAGATCATGGCAATAGCTCCAGTCCTGCTTTTGCTGTCAGACAAGGATCTCTCGGCAGCATTGTTGCCTTCTTATGGTTTACCCACTTCCAAGTGCCTCAGTCTGAAATGCCAACCTTTTACAACAACAGGAAGAGAAGCTCCAGTGGGCTGGTGTCAACAGAGTTCACAGTGGGGTGTCCATAGACCTGTCCAGGTACCTCTCAGGTCCATAAAGAGAGGCAGAAACTAAAGAACAGTTTCTAAGCATCACTAATTTGTGCAAGAGGGACTCATTATTTATTATTTCCTGTAATTTCTTCTCCCTTTCCTCGTTGCAAAAATCATATAAAATGATCTTTCGAAGTCTAAAGTGACGTTACTCTGGGGTTTGTGATATTAGAAGGAAAAAGAGAAAATAATCAAAAGTTCCTGCTTTTTTTTCAAATGCAGAAAATTTAGATCAAGCTTTTCAATAACGAAGTGCTAAGTGTGTGATATGACTTGCATTTGAGAGCTGCATTACTGAAATACTACAGCAGGTATTAGAGGATTATTTTTCTCTTTAATTGTGGTGTCTGTTGTTGTCTCTGTTGCTGAGTGCTGTACAGACACTAGCAAAGGCTGTTCCTACACTGGCCTATTAACTCATGAAAAAGGCATTAACAGATATTGGGTTTTTTTCCTTTTACAGGTTATTGAATCACTTGGGATTATTATATACAAAGCCCTGGACTATGGTTTGAAGGACAATGAAGAGAGGGAATTAAGTCCTCCACTGGAGCAGCTTATTGACCACATGACTAACAGCACTGAAACAGACGGGAGCAGGGATGAAGGATATGATGCTCTGGATGAAGGAGTGGAGGAGGACGATGATGATGATGACAAAGAGAAAATTGAGGCCATTCATTCCTATAAAGATGTCATGAAGGTACAGTAATGGCCAGCTTATATGTTTCACCAGTGAGAAAATCAACACTATTTTCCTGGTTGTTGCCCAGTGTGATACTGGCTAGATCATTTTCTGATTTCTTTGGCCATTCTGTGAGCTTTGCTTGCAAAACAGTCATGCAGTGGTATTTGATGCTTGACAGTAAAAGCAACAGAATATCTACAGTCTTCACCGTGAGAGTGGTGAGAGCCTGGAATGGGTTACCCAGGGAGGTGGTTGGGTCTCCATCTCTGGAGATGTTTAAGGCCGGGCTGGATGAGGCTCTGGCCAGCCTGATCTAGGGTGGAGTGTCCCTGCCCATGGCAGGGGGGTTGGAACTGGATGATCCTGTGGTCCTGTCCAACCCTGACTGATTCTGTGATTCTATAACTTCTTCCCAGTGAGGGTGATGGGGCACTGGAGGGGGCTGCCTGGGGACTTTGTGAAGTCTCCTCTGGAGACATTTAAAACTTGCCTGGTCTTGGTCTAGGTGATTGTGCTGTGGTGGGGGGGTTGGACTGGATGGTCTTTCGAGGTCGCTTCCAATCCCTCATGTTCTGTGGTGTACAGTCGACTCTGTAGATGTGCCATTAATTACCCCACTGGGATTTCATCCCTGGGCTGGAATTTACCTTTCAAATGTAACTTCTGTTCAATTACTTTGTGTACACTTGTCTGTTTCCATTAATTCACCTTTTCATTAGTGTGGTATTAGTTCAATTACTCCTTACTGGTTTTATCCTTTACCTCCCTCCTCTGCTGAAGCAGAGCAGTGCTTTTATAAGAGCAGCTGATTTGTATGGGCTGAGTCAGGACCAGTATTTCATTGACAGTCTTTATGATTGCCATTCTTCACCTGAGTTGTGAGATTTGGAAATACAGCTTAGGAACTATAATTGCAACAGGTTCCTTAGTGTTATCTAGGCTACGATGAACAATCATGTAAAATATTAACCTGCTGTTTCCTATAGAGTAGTCTTCAGTGCAAAAGTTAGAGCCCAGTGAGCTCTTTGTACAGATGAAGGTATTAATAAGCGTGGACTTACACCAAATGTGTCTAAGTAATCTGAAAGATTTTGTATTCTGCTTGCATCAGAAATAATGTTTAAAGCATAGAATCATAGTTTAGGTTGGAAAAGACCTTCAAGATCATTCAACCATTAACTCAGCTGTCCCAAGGCCACTGTTAAACCCTGTCGCTGAGCTCCAGATCTGAAAACACTTTGAAACATGTCCGGGAATGGCAATTCAACCCCCTCCCTGGGCAGCCTCATCCCAGGCCTGAGGATCCTTTCAGTGGAGAATTTTTTCCTCATGCCCAACCTAAATGTCCCCTGGTGCAGCTTGAGGCCACTTCCTCTTGTACTTTCACTTGTTCCTTGTGAGAAGAGACCAGCCTCCAACTCTCTGCAACCTCTTTCCAGGCAGTTGCAGGCAGCAACAAGGTCTCCCCTCAGCCTCCTTTTCTCCAGGCTCAGGAGCCAGCCTCAGCTCACTTCGCTGCTCCTCACAAGGTTTGTTCTCCAGACTGTTCCCCAACCTTGTTGCCCTTCTCTGGATCAAGCCCCTCAATGTCCATCTTGTATTGAGGTGCTCAAAACTAACACCTTGGTTTTTCCTCCCTCTGCCACACAAGCAGGAGCCAGAGGGAGAAATTAATGAAATGGCATTTCTCTCCCCTTTGATGAGGAGGGCCTGGCTGGCTGCAGTTCTATCCCCTTCTTCGCAGTTTAAAAACTACCAGAATTTTCAGATGTATAGATTTGTGCTTTCATGAGGAAAAGGGTGCATTTCACTTTAAGAGAATTGCCCCAGCTACCTGCCCTGGCAGGGTGTGGGCTAGGTGACAAGATAAAAGGGGCTGGATTTTGTGGCCCTGTCTTTTTTTGGCTGGGGTATTCCTCCCAGCATGGGGCTTCAGCTCTGGCACCCCCACACCTTTCCAGGGTTGGGGGGAAAAAGGGAGACGGGACTGAGGGTATGCGGCGGCTGCTGTGGCCCTGTAGCCCTCCCATAGATGGCAGGGGGGTGGCAGCCCTGCTTCCCGGGCCCCCATTCTACCTCGGGTAGGCAGCCAGGAAGATGGCTAGCTGCAGTTTGCTGCAGCTCTGCTTCCCCCAGTCCCACTTCCCCATCAGAGAGGGTATGGAGAGGGCATGGTGGGCTTGCTGCGCTCCCGTAGACGGCAGGGTGAAGAGTGGCAGCCCTGTGGCTCTGACCGGGCAGCGGTGCCGGCTGGCACTGTGGATTGGAGAAGCAAGAACTAGAGCCTATTTTTCCCCCCTCAATTGAGCAGCCATTTAGCAACCCTTGGTGAGCTGAAGGATTCTTCCCTTCCCCACTGTAGCTGAGGCAGGAGGAGAAAGGAGACATGAGGGTCATGGAACCCTCTTGGCCACATTTGGAGTTAGGGGGAGGCCCCTGCTGACACGGCCATGCAGTTGGTCTCCATCGTGAATCCCACATGTGGCTGGGGCCATGAGGCCATTGCTGCCATCTTAGAAAACAGATCAGCAGGAAGAGAGACTGTTTCTCATTTCTGCCACTCAGAAGAGCTGGGAATGCTCGAGTATTGGGGAGAGAAGGAGCCTTAAGAGAGGCATCTGGGAATTCCTTCGTGCTTAGGTAAAGAAAGCAGAAGGACTCCAGAATCCTTAAACCTTGGGCATGGAGGACAGAGACAGGGTCCTGTTTGAAAGCATGTCTCCTGCATTGAGGGATGCAGTTCAGGTCTTGAGGAATCAGGCCTGCCTGATCAGCATTTTGCTGGAGAAGCTGCGCTGAAGAACTGAAGAGATTGCCCATCTAGACAGCCATGGGTACCAGTGTCTGCAGTGACACATGAATTATAGAGAGGGTGGTGGTACCAGTCTTTACTTGACTGACATGTTCTTTCCCCAAGTCTGTAATGGAAAAAAACCAATGATCAATACAATAGTAAGCTCCTATTGTACTTTTCTCAGAATATGTGATGACACTTGTGACACGGTTTCTAGTTTGTGTGCACTAACTTCCTTAACCTTTTCTTCTTCTCTGTGTACAGTTATGAAGTTCATAAACCTCTTTCCATTTTCTGTAAGCTATCCATTCTCTGGCAAATTCTATCAGAGATCTCACGGAGACCTAACTGCTTTTTTTTCTTTTCCTTGATTTTTAATTGTAGTCTTGAACCCACCACACCTTCAAACCCCTGCCACTCTCAGCTGTGCTGAGGTGCTGCCCTTGCTGCAATATGGAAGGTTATTTTCCTCTCTTCTCCCTCTGCTGCTCCCCGTGACCCAGTCCCTCTGGGAGCTGCTCCAAACAGCATGGTGTTACACAGAGTATAGATGCAATACATCCTCTTTACCTCCAGTGTGGCAAAAATACAATCCCAGTTCTTGTCTGCTACATTCCTCAGCATTTTCCATGTTAGAGGAGAGTTCAGGACTGACCTTGCCTGTGGTAACAGTTGGATCGTTAGAGGAAGTTTTGCTCGGTGCACGTGTAGAGGAGGCCTTTGAAGCTAAGGGCAGTAACTTGCAGAGATTAATATTTTGCAAGGTCTTTACTTGATTTCTGCAAACAAGAAAAGATAAGCTGAAAAAACTAGGCTGGACTCTTTCAGGTACACATCTGAGAGATAAAAATGGGTATGAAAATGTTTGGTCAGGTCTCAGCTGTTAAAGCTGCTGAAAGGTGCCAATCTGCTTTGCAAATACAGCTCTCTCCTAGTCCACAGTTCCTCCCTCATTACATGTTTTAAATTCAGCATCTTACATTTTCACTTTTATCATCTTCTGCTGTTAATTTTTTATGGTTCAGGAAGTGTTCTACTGTTGTGGCTTCACCTCAGTGAAGTTCAGCTGTTGTTTCTGCATCATCCTAACTTCCACTCCTCCATCCCTTGGAATTCTCTTTTCTTGCAGTCGTTGCCTTTGCCTAAATGATTTCCTGTCAGGCTTAGCCCCATGACTCGCCTATGTTCCCTGCCCCATGCCGTTAGACAATATGGAAGTGTCAGCATCCTTCTGCCACATTTTTTGTGTTAAAGCAGATTTGTCAGCAGCTTTTTTCCTGCCTCTGTACCTTTTCAGGGCTAAGACCGTGTTTTGCTTGTGAGTTTTTCTTTTTTTTTCCCCAGACAGTGGTTAATGGATGTAGCAGGCTACACTCTTGTTTACCCAGTGACTGTTTCACAACACTAGTGTGTGGTCTTGTGACTGTGAGGCTCAATTATTGAAATTCCCTCCTGGCAAGAGTCCCTTTGTAGCAACTGCTGTTCTTGCCTGCTTTGCAGTGGCTAAAATGCAAGCTTGGAAAGTGGTAGAGGTGGGCTGTGGGCTGCTCTATGGATTTTCTTAAAGGTTTTTAACTATATGTTCTCCTGTATGGGCATGATTTTGTCCTTGAAATGTGGTTGTATGTGTTGTCACTGTGTCATGGTCAGGTCCAAGGCCGATCGGCCACTAAGACTCACATTTTCAGCACTAATCACTGATGTGGGATAGTGTGTTTTGTGATTAAAACACAGAGGATAATAATATATGTCAGGTTTGCTGTAATGTGAAGCAGGCAAACTCAGTCCTGACTGCCCCCCCCGCCCCCAATCTGGAAAATGGTGACTAATGTGGTGGAACACCTCTACCTGAGAACTGGGAAAAGGGTAAGTGCAAATAGTACAGCCAAGGTCATCACTGGCAAAGCTCCTGTTTGGAGAAGACACAGAGCAGCTTTTGTGCTGCTTCCTGGTATATTTAGCTAATTTGGCTTTTGGCTGCTGTGGCAGAACCAACCTGCTGCACAGACGCGATCCTCTGTTTTTAAAAATGTGTTTGTGGAGAGAGGAGGCGTCAGTTGCCTAAACCCTGTCCCTAAGCTCCAGATCTCCACAGCTTGGAAACACTACTTTAATCTTTGATGTGTTTGGGATACAGCAGCCTTCGATGGGTCTTGGGTCACCAGGGACTATGGGCAGAGCGGACCTGGCACACTGGGTGGTGCTGGGATTGCCAAGGGTGCGGAGAGGCCTGTCATGTGGCACCTTTATCACAGCCTGCAGCCCTCCCTGATGCTGAAACCAGATGATGCAGTTTATCAGCCGCTTCCAGAGCGTGCTCAAACTGTCATTCCACTCTTAATCTTCATGTCATCTCACTCCTTATCTCACAGATCTCTGCAGCCAGATGGTTTAAGCCAACACCATTTCTCCTGTTAACTTGGAGCCACTTTGTGAGCTGCAGCTTATCAATACCTGCTGGTCTGAGCCCCAGCCCTAACCCAAATTCCAGTACTGGCCTGTGTTCTGGACCAGCGTCCACTTCTAATTCCAGGTATAAATGAAGCCACATAACCCTTTGATAACAGGTTTTATTCTGGTGTTTTCTAGGCTGAACCGTCATCCCAGCCCTGTCATTTCAGCTTTGGGCATCATCATAGCCAAATTGCTACTTCACTATTCTTCAGAGCAGAGGTGTTGTCAGTAGTACCTGCAGGTCATGACACTGAACTTTGTCTCTGCCTCTGCTGCCTATTTCTGCAGGTCTTGGAGAAGATAGATGGGGAAAGCAGGCCTTGGAAAAGGCTGCCCAGGGAGGGGGTTGAATCGCCATCCCTGGGCATGTTTCACAGTCATGGATATCTGTTGCTCAGAGACAAGGTTTAACAGTGGGTTGAGACAGCTGGCTTCATGGCTAGACTCTATGATCTTGAAGATCTTTTCCAACCTAAATGGTTCCTATGATTCTGTGGTAAGGTATGCAAGGAGTCACTGGTCTTCTGAGCTAAGATACCTTGCTCTCCATAGAATCAGAGAATGCTAGGGCTTGGGAGGGACTTCTGGACACCATCTAGTCCAACTCTCCTACTTGAGCAGGTTCTACAGCAGATCACTCTCTTACTTACCTTCACCTTTCATCACAGACATTAACAGGACCCTTATCCATAGCCAAGCCACACATTCTTGTCTCACAGACAGTGTGGTTTTGGCTCACACACTAATAATATTCATTAATTCTCAACAAAAATTGAATTGTGCAACCACTGTTTCACTAAGATGAATTAGCGACCCAGAAGACAAAGAAAACAAAGCTCATATTTGGGAAATCTCCATGTTGACCTTTTAATTTGTATAATTTTTTTCAGAGCAGCCTGTGCAGTATCGCTGTCAGAAGTGGAAACAAGATTGTGGTTTACAATATTTGTATTGGTAGCAATTCATGTTTGTGCTTTGCTTGTAAGTGAAGAGGAAGAATAAGTTACGTTTCTTTTGAAGAGAAAGCAGTTTCAGATATTTTAATGGTCCTTTAACCACTGGCGTGGTCTCCAGACTGAGAAATTTGGAAGTGTAGGTGATTTGTATGTGCTGGTAGTTCAAGTGTACAACTGACTTCTTTCAGCTGGAAGGAACCCAAATTTGCATCGATGATACTGGTCTTCTTGTGCTGCGTTCCGAGTGCTCTGATGGTAGTACAGAGCAGCTATCCTGTGGCATGTGTGGGGTTATGGAGGAGAAGGGGAGTGTATCCTGCCTGTGATTATAGGCAGCATGAGAAGATCTGTGTTTAGATCTAAGAATTTTGGAGGATCCCTCTGAGTTTGAGGACATACGTTATCATCATCCATATGATATGACCCCATGTAAGTATAATATGGGAACTTGTCAGAGAGAAACCAGAAAATGCAGTTGAAGACAAGTCTGGGCATTTGCATATGACAGTTAGAGTTCCTGTTACTGGAATTCAAAGAGCCCATGATTTTGCCTAGCCCACGAGGTTAAAATCGGTAAGGGCAGCTTTGTGTGAGCATGGTTCTGTTTCAGGCTGGGTTGGCTTCAGCATTTTTATCTGAGTCTATAGAACAGTATTTATACCTCAGTTCAAACCAAGGAACTTGCAGTGTAGCCTTGACCTCTGTCTGCGATCGTGAAAATGTTTGGATCTTATAGAGGTTCTCCTGTGCTCAGGGGCTGAATCACAGAATCATCATGGATTGGAAGGGACCTCAAAAGATCATCTAGTCCAATCCCCCTGACACAGCAGGATCACCTAGACCAGGTCATACAGGAACACATCCAGACAGGTTTTGAATGTCTCCAGTGAAGGAGACTCTACAACTCCCCTGGGCAGCCCCTTCCAGGGCTCTGTCAACCTCACTGGGAAGAAGTTCCTTCTCAGGTTGATGTGGAACCTTCTATGTTCCAGCTTACAACCACTGCCCCTTGTCCTACCCCTAGATGACACCAAGAAGAGCCCAACTCTATTCTCCTGACACCCACCCCTCAAGTATTTATAGACATTAATGAGGTCACCCCTCAGTCTCCTCTTTTCCAAGCTAAATACACCCAGCTCCCTCAGCCTTTCCTCATAAGGGAGGTGCTCTACCTCCTTCATCATCTTCGTTGCCCTACGCTGGACCCTCTCCAGCAGCTCCACATCTCTCTTGAACTGAGGAGCCCACAACTGGACACAATATTCCAGGTGTTGTCTCACCAGGGCAGAGCAGAGGGGGAAAAGAATCTTTCTTGATCTGCTAACCCACTCCCTTATGATCCACCCCAGAATGCTGTTGGCCGTCTTGGCCACAAGAGCACACTGCTGTCTTATAGTCATCCTGCTGTCCACCAGGACCCCCAGGTCCCTTTCTTCTACAGTACTCTCCAACAGGTCAGTCCCCAGCCTGTATGGGTACCTGGGGTTGTCCTTGCCCAGATACAAGACTCAACACTTACTCTTGTTATACCTCATTAGATTTCTCCCTGCCCAGCTCTCCAGCCTGTCCAGGTCTCACTGAATGGCAGCACAGTCTGCTGGGGTGTCAGTGACACCACCCAGATTTGTGTCACCAGCAAACTTGCTGACAGTGCATGCCAATCCCTCATCCAAGTCATCAATGAATAGATTGAGTAGGACCGGTCCCAGCACCGATCCCTGGGGCACTCCACTAGACACAGGCCTCCAACTAGACTCTGTCCCACTGACCACCACTCTCTGACTTCTACCCTGTAGCCAGTTCACGATCCACCTCACTACCTGAAAATCCAGGCCACACTGCCTCAGTTTGTCTGCGAGGATGCTGTGGGAGACCGTGTCAAATGCCTTACTGAAGTCAAGATAGATCACATCCACCGCTCTTATTGTCCCAGAGCGAACCAACAGAGAGGACTTGTGTCAGCTGCTCAGGGGCTTCAGACAGATGCAGAGACATTGTGAAGGTCCCAGAAAAACAGTTGCTGAGACTGGATTCACAAAATACTCTGCAAACTGTGGCTGGATAAGAGCTGTCCATGGGCATTTTCTTATTCTTTCACCAGACTTTGAGCTAACTTAAGGTTCTCTTAGAAATGCAGCAGACCTGCTGGCTTTCTCTTGTCAAGCAAACCACAGTGTGTTCTTCTGTCTGAGCTGTCACATTGTCAGGGACTCATGTCAGCTACATTTAGTCAAAGCTTCTTGATTGTAAAATCAGAGAATTCTTTAAGCTGGAAAAGACCTTCAAGATCACAAAGTTCAGCCACTAACCCAGCTGTCCCAAGGCTAAACCCTGTCCCTAAGCTCCAGACCTCCATGACTGTGAAACACATCCAGGGATGGCAATTCAAGCCCCTCCCTGGGCAGCCTGTTCCAAGGCCTGAGAACCTTTTCCAGGCAGAATTTTCTTCTCATGGCCAACTTAAACTTCCCCTGGTGTAACTTAAGGGCATTTCCTCTTATCCTATCACTTCTTCCTTGTCAGAAGAGACCAACCGCTACCTCTCTGCACCCTCCTTTCAGGCAGTTGCAGGCAGCAATAAGGACTCCTCTCAGCCTCCTTTTCTTCAGACTAACCAGACCCAGCTCCCTCAGCTGCTCCTCGCACTTCCCCAGCCTTGTTGCCCTTCTCTGGACCCACTCCAGCACGTCCATGTGTTTCTTGTTGTCTGTTTTTTGTTTTTTCTTTTAAACTCCATAAGTTCCTTCACGTGGTTTGTTATGAGTCCTCTCCAACGTTTGTGCAGACCTAACTGAAACACTGGTGGACTGAACGGTGCTGCTGGCTGAGCACTGAGAGGAGTCAATGTTTGTTGTTCTGCTTCTGAGAGCTATGCTGAGCACATGCTGTGCCAAATAAAGTGGAAGCATCTCTCCATGTGTTTGAGTCCTCATAATGCAGAGCAAAGTCACCATGTTGTTGCTTTTAAAATAAAATTAACAACAGTAATAGGGTTTGGATCTGAAAGGCCTTTATAAACAGCTGCACATCAAGTGGATTTATGACAAGTGAGAGCTCTGCAAGTGAAAGAGGAGTAGAAGTAATTTTGTACTGTTCACAGAAGGTTTGCCCAGAACTGCATTGTACCAAATATACATGTGAGGAACTTGTCCCTCATTGTAGACATACCGGAGTGCAGCCAGAGGAGGGACACTAAAATGATCAGGGGAATGGAGCATCTCTCTTGAGGACAGGCTGCAAGAGTTGGGGCTGTTCAGCCTGGAGAAAAGAAGGTTCTGGGGGGACCTTATTTTGACCTTCCAGTACCTGAGAGGTCCTACATGAAGGCAGGGGAAGGTCTTTTCAAGAGGGTTTGTACAGATAGGAGAAGGAGCAGTGGGTTCAAGCTGGCAAAGGAGAGATTTAGGCTAGATATTAGAACAAAGTTCTTCAGTGTGAGGGGTGGTTGATGGCTGGAATGGGCTGCCTGGGGAGGTGGTGGGGTTCCCCAGCCGTGGAGTCATTTAAGGTCAGGCTTGATGAGTCTAAGTGGCCTGGCCTAGGTAGAATTGTCCCTGTGTTAGAGAGGTTGGACTGGATGACCTCTAGAGGTCCCTTCCAGCCTAGAACATTCTGTGAGTCTATGATTACTTTAGCTTTCCCATAAATAAAAGGAAGGGATCATTTTTCCTTTGCTTCAGTCTGAAACAGAGCAGTGGAAACACCCTCCATCAGCTTGGCCTTGGATGGGTTTGAGTGTCTTATTCCAGGCTGGGAGGAAAAAACAAACCACCTTCTCTGCAGTGATTTTTTTTTTCCTTTCCCATTACAGTTCATAGTAGGGCATCTACGTCAGTTAGAAACCCTCATGCCCATAATTCACATAATTACACTGGTATAACCTGTCTAAGCTCAAAAATAGTCTGAGGAATCCAAAGAGTTCTCCAACAACAACAACAGGAGACATGGATGGAGTGTTCAGATTGGTTTGATGTACAGGAAGGTTCAAATACATCTGACATTTTGTCGGGGGGCTTTCCTCACCTAAAGGAAGCAGAGCAGAACATGGACTTTTCCCCCATCGGCTTTATGCTGCAGGGATAAATAGTTTATACATGGGCAAAAAATACAGCTCCAGTTTTTAGTGGAAGTGAAAGGAGTCTGATGGTAAGCACGTTCTGTAGCACAGAAAAGACAGGATTTGTCAGGACAGAGCTGCATTTTCATAGAATCATTAGGGATTGGAAGGGACCTCAAAAGATCATCTAGACCAAGGCATACAGTCAGTCAGGGTCAGAAGGGACAACAGGATTATCCAGTTCCAACTCCCCTGCCATGGG
>VXBP01005292.1:0-69777 GCA_013400115.1 Rhinopomastus cyanomelas
ATCCCTAATGTTCTGTGATCCTGTGATTATATGGTCAGTGAGCACAGGATTTTCAATACGTTTTAAGCAGTAGGGTATTTTTTTTGCCTGGGATTGTCTTCTCCAGATGTGTGCAAATAGCAAAGGGTCGGGACAGACTCTTTGTCCCGCTGTGTTTTTCTGGTAGCTATTATTCCACAGTGGCCCCCTTCCTTCAGAGGCTGCAGCGCAGCTGGTTTTCTTTACTTCATGTATTTAACTGTATAAACTAGAAAAAAATTAGGACCTTTAGAAGTTGTGGATGTCGTTATTTGGGGTTTTTTTCCTCCACATGCCAACATATCTCTAAACTATCTGCAAGAGAAATAGAGTGGAAATGAGAGAACAGAAGTAAATTAAATTAAAATCAACCAGTGTACAGTCTATGCTGCCCTTTTCTTCTCAGTGTTTTCTCTCTTCTATTACCATCATGTGTTTTCACATACCTAGCTGTTCTTTGCTTGTCTAGTATCTCTGTGCTTCTGGTAGAAAGGTTGTTTCTGTTTCATGGTGCCTCATTTTCTGGTTTTTGTCACATTTTTATCTAGACTTTTCCGCCAGCACTCCATTCGTGTCCTCTAAATAATTGCCTAGGAGACAGCTCGTTTTCCAAATACATCAAAACATTGAGAACAACCCACTAGAGTTTATTCTTCTTAAGTAAAGATAGGTTAAAAAGCTGTTTTGAGACACAAAAGCTAATGAATGTTTTAAGAATGATCTCAGATGCATTGACTAAGGATGAACACAGGACACTTCACTGAGTTGTTTATTGATCAGTGTTTATGAGGTGAGTTAGAAGCAGTGAGGACACATCTGTATCTCTTGCTAATAGAATCAGGTAATTATTCTTTTTCCCTAAAAACTGTTCAGCCCACTAGTTGTATTTGGAAAGGGCTGCCCATGTGGGTTGTGGAGTCTTCTTCTCTGGAGACGTTTAAAACCCACCTGGACATGTTCTTGTGTGACATGATCTAGGTGATCCTGCTGTGGCAGGGGGATTGGACTGGATGATCTCTCAAGTCTCTTCCAATCCCTAATGTTCTGTGATTTGTTTTTCAGCTGGCCTGGGAGCATGGAATACCCTTTTTTGAAACCAGTGCTGTGGAGGATGTGAACATTGAGGAAGCATTCTCAGTCTTGACTAAGGACATACTGGAAAAGGTAGGCTCCCTTCTGAGTGGAAAGGAAATAGATTATTTTTGACAAACTGGATAAGCAAGGCTGTAAATACAGAAGAGGGTTAACAAAACACATCCAGTTCTGTCTTCACATTATGTAGTTAACCTTTTAAGAGGATCCTGTGACTATAGACATACAGAGGAGGGGAAAAGCATGGGGAGAACAACTGGAGAATAGACCTTTTGAGGACAGATGGAGAGAGTTGGGGTAGTTTAGTTTGAGGAAGAGGAGGTCAAGGGGAGACCTCATCACTCTCTGCAGCTGTCTGAAAGGACACTCTTCTCACAAGTCATTAGTGACAGAACTACAGGGAAGGGTTTCAAGCTTCCACAGGGGAGGTTTAGATTCTTCCCAGAGAGAGTGGTCAGGCAGTGGAATGGGCTGCCCAGGGTGGTGATTGAGTCCCCATCCCTGGATGAGTTTAAAAGACACTTTGATGTAGTGTTGGGGGATGTAGTTTAGGGGTGAACATGTAGAATAGGGTTGATGGTTGGACTCAATGTTCCCAAGGCTCTTTTCCAACCTGAATGATTCTATGATTCTATGAAAACTGTGGGAGAAGAAAGCAACAGTATTGAGGAGCAGGTGCAGTACAGTTGAGAGAGAAGGTGGACTTTGAGGAAAACTGCATTTGTGGCTCTTGTTGCCATGGTCTTTGAGGGAGTGGTTAAGAGCTCTGGGATAGTTCCACTTTGTGCCAGAATGAGTCCTTTTCCCCGTTGGTCTAGGTGATCCTGCTGTGGCAGGGGGATTGGACTGGATGATCTTTCGAGGTCCCTTCCAATCCCTAATGATTCCATGTGTCTTTTTCCAGAATATACTCGCTGTGAAAAGGCTGCACGCTGATGCTCAAATGTCTTGTCCAAAGCTCACAGCAGTTTGTTTGGGTGCTTTATGCTAGTGCTTGTGAAGTTAACAGCTTCTAAAGATTCGAGTTAATTAGTGGTGGAATCAATATTGTAGCTGTTAGAGGCAGCATCTCCAACTTCCTCGCGTATGCCGGCTTAGAGGTCCTCGCATCTCGGAGTCACAATACTTTTGGAGGACTGGATTCTTGTTAATTAGCTCTGAAAATGTTTTGCATTGCAATTTATTTTTAGACAGTGGGATATTATTTTAGACGTTAATGGATGTTCTTCATGCAACGCGTTATCATTGCAATTCATCACCAATATTAGTTATACAAAACTAACCTTCCATTCCAAATGGTCTTGAAGTCATAATAAAGATAAATGAGCAAAATTACTGACAAAGTCACAAGTTGCAGTGTTTTGATTAAGTAGCCATAGGGGATGGTCAGAATAATAGCTCGGGGTCAGACTGCTGTTAAAGGAAGGCCCTGTAGTATTGTACAGTGACACAGGCTGTGGCTGGTTGCTTTGGGGGTGAAAAGAAGGCCAAAAAAGCTTTGGGTTCTTTTGATGTGAAAGGGGATAATAAATAATAAATCTTATGAGGAGGGACTGAAAGAGCTGGGGCTCTTTAGTTTGAATAAGAGGAGGCTGAGAGGAGACCTCATCACTCTCTACAACTACCTGAAAGGACATTGTGGAGAGGCTGGTGCTGGTCTCTTCTCACAAGTGATTAGTGATAGAACAAGAGGGAATAGGTTCAAGTTACAACAGGGGAGGTTTAGACTTGATATTAGGAAAACCTTTTTCACAGAAAGGGTGGCCAGGCACTGGAATGGGCTGCCCAGGGAGGTGGCTGAGTCGCCATCCCTGGATGTGTTTAGATATCCTTTGGATGAGGTGTTGAGGGATGTGGTTTTGGGGTGAACTTGTAAGTTGGGTAGATGGTTGGACTGGATGATCTCAGGGATCTTTTCCAACCAGAGTGATCCTGTGACTCTGTTGGAGTTCAGCATTTCTACAGTCAAATATCATTTAGAGAAGGAAGTTGATGGCAGGTCCTTGAATAGTTGGTAAAAAGTCTCAAATAAGATTACTCTGATTTTCTTGCAGATGAAAAAGATGTTGCCTATTGTAAGTAGAGATTATGTTAGTAAGAAGCATAGAAACAACAGAACAACAGCTGTGGTGATAACTGCTGCAAAGACCAGTCAGAAGGCATGGTAAGATATAAAGGACAGGAAAGAGACAGTCTAGGGAGCTTAAAACAGTAGTAATAGAAGATTTCAAAACATGAAGCATAACATCTAGCTGTGCAGCTCACCTAGTATGTAATGTCTACAGTAAGCAGCTTACTGTAGGCAGATACAGGTTCCCAGATTTGTTGACCTGGGCTTACTGTGTTGAGGAGGATACTTGAGTACAGCTCCCTCAGCCTTCCCTCATCAGAGAGATGTTCCACTCCCTTCATCATTTGCAATCCCTGATGAGGCATTCCATACCGTTACTTTGGTGTATAATCTCCTATTTTTCGTGAAGTTCATTTAAACAAGGACTCCTTTAGCCCAATTGGTTTTGCCACTGGCCTGATAAGAAAGGGTTCACGGTAAAAGAAATAAATCTACCATTCAGTTTCATCAGGGGTTTCAGGTTCGACAAAATAATTTGCTTGTTCATGAAACTGTGAAAGCTGAATGTAGTGCTTGAATTTTAACTTCCTCTGACTGATGAAATTTTGGAGAAGGGAAAAGGCAGTAGAAAGTGTGACTAATGGCTGTGAAAAATGACATGATAGATGCCAGTCTGAGACCACTTCAGTCCTGCAGCCATTCCCTACCAGTAAAACATGTACTTGCTGAATGGGAAAAGGAGATAGAGCTTTGCACAGCGTTTTGGCCCAAGACACCCATCACAGAATCATGGAATCTCAGAACTTTAGGGATTGGAAGGGGCCTCGAAAGATCATCCAGTCCAATCCTCCCACCACAGCAGGGTCACCTAGATCCAGTCGCACGGGTGGGTTTTAAACGTCTCCAGAGAAGGAGACTCCACAACTTCCCTGGGCAGCCCCTTCCAGGGCTCTGTGATGTCTGAGGGAGCTCATTATCCAGCCTCCCTTCTGCAGCCTGTCACAGACTGATGAGCTGCTTCTGTGGAAGCTCTGCATTGCTTTACCTGTCCCACAGGGGAACCTCATTATAAGGAACTCCCTAGAAAAGTCTGGTGTGGCCACAATTTTGGAAAGTAAGTGGAATCATAGAATCACAGAATCATTATGACTGGAAAGGACCTCTAGGATCATCAAGCCCAGTCCTCATCACATCATATTCTTAACCCCTAGACCACGGCCTCAAGTGCTCATGCTACTCAGTTTTTGAACACCTCCAGCGATGGGGACTCCATCCCTGGATGGGTTTAAAAGTCTTGGAGATCTGGAGCTTAGGGATAGGGTTTAACTGTGGCCTTGGGACAGTTGGGTTAATGGTTAGGCTTGATGATCTTGAAGGTCTTCTCCAGCCTATGAAAGCCTGCAGCTGAGATGAATCACAGAGTGTTAGGGATTGGAAAGGACCTCAAAAGATCATCCAGTCCAATCCCCCTGCCAGAGCAGGATCACCTAGACCAAGTCACACAGGAACATGTTCAGGCGGGTTTTAAATGTCTCTGGAGAAGGAGATTCCACAACCCCCCCGGGGAGCCTGATGAATGTTACGGACATGACTTGTTCTAGAGGTTTGCTTAGACATGTTGACAAATACAACAGTATTTTGTTTATTCCCAGTTGTTAGGAGTCTCTGATATGCCTGAACCTGTTCATTCATCGATGGCAGCTGTTCCTTAACCATGCTGCTGGTTGACAGTGGACTGTTTGTACTAGTGAGTCAGTCCTCAGAAGGCAACCAAAAAAATCCCACCCAGAATGCAGTTAGTGATTGGACTTTGGGGGTGTTTGGTTTCAGAGCAGGACTCGTCTCAACTAGCTTTTAGAAACTATCACAAGCCTTTGTATTTCTGTCTCTGTGGGTGTGGTGGTTGGTATTNGACCTCTAGGATCATCAAGCCCAGTCCTCATCACATCATATTCTTAACCCCTAGACCACGGCCTCAAGTGCTCATGCTACTCAGTTTTTGAACACCTCCAGCGATGGGGACTCCATCCCTGGATGGGTTTAAAAGTCTTGGAGATCTGGAGCTTAGGGATAGGGTTTAACTGTGGCCTTGGGACAGTTGGGTTAATGGTTAGGCTTGATGATCTTGAAGGTCTTCTCCAGCCTATGAAAGCCTGCAGCTGAGATGAATCACAGAGTGTTAGGGATTGGAAAGGACCTCAAAAGATCATCCAGTCCAATCCCCCTGCCAGAGCAGGATCACCTAGACCAAGTCACACAGGAACATGTTCAGGCGGGTTTTAAATGTCTCTGGAGAAGGAGATTCCACAACCCCCCCGGGGAGCCTGATGAATGTTACGGACATGACTTGTTCTAGAGGTTTGCTTAGACATGTTGACAAATACAACAGTATTTTGTTTATTCCCAGTTGTTAGGAGTCTCTGATATGCCTGAACCTGTTCATTCATCGATGGCAGCTGTTCCTTAACCATGCTGCTGGTTGACAGTGGACTGTTTGTACTAGTGAGTCAGTCCTCAGAAGGCAACCAAAAAAATCCCACCCAGAATGCAGTTAGTGATTGGACTTTGGGGGTGTTTGGTTTCAGAGCAGGACTCGTCTCAACTAGCTTTTAGAAACTATCACAAGCCTTTGTATTTCTGTCTCTGTGGGTGTGGTGGTTGGTATTTTGCTAAACTAGGAGCAGGAGGAGGAAAGCTGTTCCACAAAAATGAAAAAAAAAGAGATGGCTTTTGTCCTTTTGTGAAGACCATCTGCCTCCCAGACTGATGTATTGCTAAGATCGTGAGAGGTTCTCCTCCTGCTCTACTCTGCCCTGCTGAGACTGCTTCTGGAATAATGTGTCCAGTTCTGGGGCCCTCAGTTCAAGAAGGACACAGAGCTGCTGGAAAGAGTCCAGCGCAGAGCTACAAAGATGATAAAGGGAGTAGAACATCTCCTGGTGAGGAAAGGCTGAGGGAGCTGGGTCTCTTGAGCTTGGAGAAAAGGAGACTGAGGAGTGACCCCATTCATCTTCATAAATATGTGAAGGGTAAGTATCAGGAGGATGGAGCCAGGCTTTGCTCAGTTGATTCCCCATCCCTAGATGTGTTTAAAAGTTGCTTAGATGTAGTGTTCGGGGATCTGGTTTAGGGATGAACATGTAGAGTAGGGTTGATGGTTGGACTCCGTGATCCCATGGTCTTTTCCAACCTGAATGATTCTGTGATTCTAAAGGATAATGAAGCTTCCAAGGAGTTCCCTGAAAATAAGGTGCTGGGTGGAGGACAGGCAGAGTATTCTGCTGAAGGAAGAGCTCCAGCATTAGTTCATACTGTATTAGACAGAGATGACTACACAGAGAGACTGAGGAATGCATCAGCCAGCTGGAGCTTGTATTACGGATATAAAATTTAATTTGCTGCAAAACCCAAATCCATGGGAAATCAGATGTGATTATTGCCACAGCTGATGGAACTTTTAGTTTGCCTGAAAGATCTCCGTGCCCAGCAGAGCACATTCAGTGTTTCTGTATTATCCTCAGTCATGCACTGAGCCCCAGGCTTTATTTACCCTTTATTTGTCTTGTACTGACCACAGAATATTAATTTCTTCATTAAATTTTTCATAATACTGCATTTTAGATCTATTTTAGATGTTTATCTCCATAACCTGCTTAGTAACGTTGGGCAGTGTGTAGTCAGCACTGCACACATGGGAACCCAGGCACGGAGATGAAAGCAAAGAGGATAAAGGTACCAACTCACTCAGCGCTGGGGCAATGCAGGGCAGGATTTTACTATCATGTTTAATTAAGGAAGAAATAATTCTGTTCTCGACACTGAATGAGCCAGATAGTCTTCGGGAAACAGCAGGGTATAATTAGGCCATGTAAATCAAAACTTAATCATAACGTTTGAGGAGAGGGGATGAGATTCATCTCGGTGTGCAGCCTCAGCCAGCTGAAATTTCCATGACTGGTCTGGTGTGGTTGTCTGGAATTGTTTCTGTTCTGTGGAAAGAGATGCATCTTTTTTAGATAAAATCAGATCTGGAGGTGCCTTTCCCTCTCCTTTGATTCTGCAGGGTTCCGTGACTCCGCCTATGGTTTCATATGATTAAAGTTAAATAAATGAAACTGCAGGAGACCAAAGAAATCACAGAAGATTAGGGATTGGAAGGGACCTCAAAAGGTCATCCAGGCCAATCCCCCTGCCACAGCAGGATCACCTGGATCCAGTCGCACAGGAACACGGCCAGGTGGGTTTGAAACATCTCCAGAGAAGAAGACTCCACAACCCTCCCTGGGCAGCCCCTGCCAGTGCTCTGTCACCCTGACAGTGAAGAAGTTCCTTCTCATATTGATGTGGAATGTTCCAGCTGACACCCAATTGTACTCTGTCCTATCATTATATATTTATAAACATTAATGAGGTCACCCTTCAGTCTCTGTTTCTCCAAGCTCAAGAGACCCAGCTCCCTCAGCCTTTCCTCATAAGGGGGGTGTTCTACTCCCTCTATCAGGCATTTGCTGCTCACTTTGAAGCCTGATGTGTCTCTTACACAGGAGTTTTGAGGTGGAACTCCATTAATCCTTACATCTTGGAGTAACAGCACCGCTGTCTTCTCGAGTTTGTGAAATATCTAATTGCAGCACAACGTTGTTATCATCTCCTCTGTGGTAGTAACAGAAGAGGGAGATAGAGACCCACACTTTGGCACTGGGTCAGGTGTGTTCTAGACATTGGCAGGACAGGAGCTGTGGGAGCAAGGACTTCATCCCATTTCTTGAGGAAACTGTTCTGCAGCAGTTAGATCCTGCTGTACCTTCTCCTGCTCCTCTCCCAGTCCGCACAGTGGTCACCTTCATAGAATCACTCAGAAAAGACCCTTGGGATCATCGAGTCCAACCATCAACCCTACTCTACAAGTTCACCCCTAAACCAAATCCCCTCATTTCACATCTAATAGAGTTGGGGCTGTTTAGTTGGAGGAAGAGGAGGCTAAGGGAAAGAGGCTTAAGTTTTAGAGGCTCATTGCTCTCTACAGCTATCTGAAAGGACACTGTTGGTGCTGGTGTCTTCTCACAGGTAACTAGCAACAGAACCAGAGGGAGGGGCTTCCCTGGCTGTTGCTTGATACTGCTCGTGCCCTGTCCGGCCCGTGCCTCACGCGAGGAGCCTGCCTTACCTCTTGAACAAGTACTTTCAACCCTACAAATGCAGAATATGGGGGAAATACAGGTCAAGAAAGTGGCAGGACTGATGTTAGTAACTGAGCTCTCTCTGCTCATAGTTTGTGTGTGGAAGTCTGAGCAGGGTTTCTACAGGGAACGGGCAGCAGATCTTAATTAGATTTCTAGATTCACTTCATCAGAAGCCATTTCAAGAGCCTCCCCTGTTTGGGGGTTTTTGATGAAGTTAGAGATCTGTTGCACACCAGTGACATAAACTCTGCTTGGAGCTGAGGTGGAAAGAACAGAGGAGGTTCCACATCAATATGAGAAGGTTCTTCTTCCCAGTGAGGGTAGCAGAGCACTGGAAGGGGCTGACCAGGGTGGTTGTGGAGTCTCCTTCTCTGCAGACGTTTAAAACCCACTTGGATGTGTTCCTGTGTGACTTGGTCCAGGGGATCCTGCTGTGGCAGGGGGATTGGACTGGATGATCTTTTGAGGTCCCTTCCCATCCCTGCTCTGTGATTTTGTGACGGCTGGCTCTGGAGACCTGTCTGTCCTGTTTGATTGTCTCTCCTGATCCTGCAGGGAGATTAAAACTGGCTTAGGGAGATTAAAACTGGCTGAGGCAGATGTCTATCGGGTGAGACGTGTGCTATTGAACAGGAAAAACTAGTCTTTGGCAGCAGGAAGGTTCCCTGTCCCACTCGACCACCGCACGGCTGAGTGGCCGCTCTGTCTGCGGCGGTAATTTCAAAACCCCGCTTGGTGAAAACTTGAGCCTCTCGGTTCCGTTCTGGTTCTTCGCAGCTTGTCAGAGTTTTCTGCCCGTTGCTGGCTGGTTTGTGGTGGGGTGAGCTGCAGCAGGCTGGGCCGTGAGCGCTCGGGGGAGCCCAGGAGAAGGAATGCTGCCAGCCTTGTTCTCGCAGGTGGGAGAGATTTGCATACCGCCCTGCCGCGGTTTCAGGAGAAGAGGCTGCCCCACCTCGTTCAAGTCTTGGCTGAAGCTGAGCGCTGCATGAGTTGCTTGATTGTTCCTCAAGCACTTTATGCACCATTCATGGCATCTCTTCAGCTTATGAATGCACACTTCAAAAATGTGTGTGTAGCACCTCTGCTTAGATGAATCTCAGGCCCTGATTTGCGTAATGAAGATCCTCTGTGGGACAGACCTATGAAACTCGACTTTTAAATGGCTTTAAAAACAATTACCTCTTCTTTATTGGTAGAAAATGTAGTTCTTGTCTTTCTGTCCTGGCTAATTTGCAGATGAACTAGTATCAGACAATGATTTTAGAGAGAATATGAACCATTTCGTTGTCAAATGGGTTTTGCTCTTCTTCATCACTGACAGTACTGAGGATCCAGGGGCAACGGGTGTCAGCTGGAACACAGGAGGTTCCACATCAATATGAGAAGGAACTTCTTCCCAGTGAGGGTGACACAGCACTGGAACAGGCTGCTCAGGGGCTTGTGGAGTCTCCTTCTCTGGAGACGTTTAAAACCTGCCTGGATGTGTTCCTGTGCAACTTGGTCTAGATGGTAGGGGGATTGGACTAGATCATAGAATCAAAAGGGATTTGAAGGGATCTCAAAAGATCATCTAGTCCAATCCCTCTGCACAGCAGGATCACCTAGACCAAGTCACACAAGAACACATCCAGGTGTAGATGGTCTTTCGAGGTCCCTTCCAATCACTAATGTTCTGTGATCCTCGCTAAGGACACATGAAGAGCTTCCTCACCACCCAGAAGTACTATTAAGTACTGAAATATTTGCAAATAAGCATCTTCAGTGTTTCCAGCATGTTCCACCCCTTTGCCCAAAAGCCTGAAGTCAGCTGCAGCCCACAACAATTTCCAGCTACCTGTTTCCTCTAAAGTTAAGTGAAACCTGATTCTGAAATAGTTCAAGGAGGGGTTTTCCTAGACCTCTGATACCATTTAGGCTGGATTTTTTTATTTCTGCAGAAAAAGGGGAGGTGAAACAGATTCTGCTTATTTTATGTCCACAGAAATCAGTGCTCAGTGTTAGTTCTTAGTCTCCATAGATGAAATCTAAGTTTCTTATTCACAGAATCACATAATACTAGGGACTGGAAGGGAACTCGAAAGATCATCCAGTCAAATATTAGTGTTGTCTTCCAAAGCTTTGTTTTTCCCTCAGAATCTTATCTCTAAACCACAGTGGTGTCTTGTTCCTTGAGAGGACAAGGTTATGATTCTGTAGTTTTGATTCTGCCTTGCTCCCTTCTTGTACAAAGGCCTTCAGACTTTACATTTGCTGTCTGTCCTTGGATCACAGAACATTAGGGGTTGGAAGGGACCTCAAAGGATCATCCAGTCCAATCCCCCTGCCACAGCAGGATCACTTAGACCAAGTCACACAGGAACAGGGCCAGGTGCGTTTTAAACATCTCCGGAGAAGGAGACTCCACAACCCCCCTGGGCAGCCTGTTCCAGTGCTCTGCCACTCTCACCATGAAGAAGTTCCTTCTCATATTGATGTGGAACCTCCTATGTTCCAGGTCACACCCATTGCCCCTTGTCCTATCATTGGATGCCCCTGAGCAGAGCCTGGCTCGATCATCCTGACACCCACCCTTCACATACTGATCAACATTAATGAGGTCACTCCTCAGTTTCCTTTTTTTCCAAGCTCAAGAGTCCCAGCTCCCTCAGCCTTTCCTCAGCAGGGAGACGCTCCACTCCATCATCTTTGTGGCTCTGCACTGGACTCTCTCCAGCAGCTCTGTGTCCGTCTTGAACTGAGGGGCCCAGAACTGGACACAAGATTCCAGATGTGGTCTCACCAGGGCAGAGTAGAGCGGGAAGAGAACTTCTCTCCATCTACTAACCAACCCCCTTGTGATCCACCTCAGGATGCTGTGGGCCTTCTTGGCCACAAGGGCCCATTGCTGGCTTCTGGCCATCCTGCTGTCCACCAGGACCCCCAGGTTCCTTTCTCCTACACTGCTCTCCAACAGGTCAGTCCCCAACCTGTACTGGTCCCTGGGGTTGTTCTTGCCCGGATGCCAGACTCCACACTTGCCCTTGTTCTAGTTGATTGAACTTCTCCCTGCCCAGCTCTCCAGCCTGTCTGAAGACTCTCAAACACTGTCTCAACCTCACACAAATCTCAGCAGTTGCTGCCTGTACTCCAGCACCTTCCACAACTGTGTAAAAAATTCTATCAGCAGTTAGGAAGCCGTGTGTTGAAATTTGCAGCGACGCATGAGGGTAATAAAACTGTGATGTCTGTCGGTTCTCGTCACTCCAGTAAAACCCCAAGTAAAAGTGCACACGCTGTGCTTCCTCACACATGATTTATACGTGACTAATGGCAAGTAATTCCTAGAATCAGTAAGTCACAGTCTCACAGTGCCCCCGAGTCAGAACAGTAAGCGTTAATAATTGTAATGATGACAGCTCTGGCATCCGTACGGAGGCTTAGACACTGCGATCTCTTCCCTGCCCTCTGCTCCTGCCTCTGTCCATCATTACTTCTGATCCCTTCCCTGGTGTTCTGTCCTCTTCCCACCCTGCAGTGTGGAAGCTTCTCCTGTGGTCCTGGGGAGGAACTGGCTCCACTGCTCTCTTGGTGGGACAGCCCTGGCACAGGGCAGCTGGCAGGCTGGAAGAGCTAAAACTATGGCTACATAAGGAAAAAGGAAACAGACTTCACAGAATCACGGGGCATTAGGGATTGGAAGGCACCTCGAAAGATCATCCAGGCCAACCCCCCTGCCACAGCAGGATCTCCTAGACCAAGTCACACAGGAACATGTCCAGGTGGGTTTTAAACATCTCCAGAGGAGACTCCACAACCTGGCTGGGCAGCCATGTGCTCATGCATCTTCTCCTCAGCTGTAGGTAGAATTAAACACTCTCAGGCAAAGAGGTGTGAGGCTTAATGTGATCTGGAGAACCCTGGTCTAGGTGATCCTGCTGTGGCAGGGGGATTGGCCTGGATGATCTTTCGAGGTGCCTTCCAATCCCTAATGATTCTGTGATTCTATCTTCCTCCCATTTTAATTCATCTAAGTGAATCTTTCTGGATGTAGTCAAAGTTCAACAGCCCTGTGGCAGTGTCTGTGCAAGTTTCCAGTTCTAACCTGTGATCACTACTGTACTGCATGATGCCTTGTTTTCCCTTCTTCCTTTTTTCCTTTCCTTCTTTGCTTTGAATTCTATCAATTCCAACTTAGATATTTGGCCTCTCTGGAAACAACTTCTTTATTGCCTGAAACAGTTGGTTTATGGCTGTTGGGTTTGGGCTGGGAGAGGAATGTGGTGAATCCAGTAGCTGCATTGACTTCTCTGTGTATTGGTGAACATGACACAAAGCAGGCAGGAGAGGGGCAAGTGGAGAAGCTTTCTTTAGGAGACTGAGAGATGACCTCATTAATATTAATAAATATGTGAAGGGTGGGTGTCAGGAGGATGGAGCCAGGCTCTGCTCAGGGGCATCTAATGATAGGACAAGGGGCAGTGGGTGTCAGCTGGAACATAGGAGGTTCCACATCAATCTGAGAAGGAACTTCTTCATGGTGAGGGTGACAGAGCAATGGAAGGGGCTGCCCAAGGAGGTTGTGGAGTCTCCTTCTCTGGAGATGTTTAAAACCCACCTGGACGTGTTCCTGAGTGACTGGATCCAGGTAATGCTGCTGTGGCAGGGGGTTGGAGTGTATGATCTTTCGAGGTCCAATCCCTTTCGAGCTTCCAATCCCTGATGTTCTGTGATTCCTTCCCAGGGTGTTCTGACACGATTCTCTGTGTGTCTGTGCCTGAGTTCAGGGTTCAGCGTTCATAGTTCTGGAGTGCAGCGTTGCAACATGTGCTGGATTGCACAACTGGGGCTGCTTGTTTCACTGGTCACTGCTGGCTATCTAGTGGAGTTTTATTGCTGAAAGGAAGAGTCCTGGTTTGCTTGGTTTTGCTGATTTTAATTTTAAAGCCGCTTTGGCAATCTGCACATCAATGTTTTACGGGGGTGGAGTGCTGCTCTGATAGTTTGCCTTGATAAAGGCTGAGTTGTTTTCATTTGGGGGCATTCTCAGTCGTGAAACAGAAGCAATCATAGAATCATTAGGGATTGGAAGGGACCTTAAAAAATCATCCAGTCCAAACCCCTGCCACAGCAGGACCACATAGACCAAGTCACACAGGAACACAGCCAGGCGGATTTTAAAGGTCTCCAGAGAAGGAGACTGCACAACCCCACTGGGCAGCCCCTTCCAGTGCTCTGTCACCCTCACTGGGAAGAAGTTCCTTCTGATATTTATGTGGAACCTCCTCTGTTCCAGCTGACACCCATTATTTCACAAAACACTTGTTGTCCTTTAAAACAGTAGCCACTGAAAAAATAGTGGGTGCCGATGCTCTGTTCTTTTCAACTGGACTTTTTCAGCCCACCTCAGGCCCCTCAGTGCCAGAAGGACACAGAGCTGCTGGAGAGAGTCCAGTGCAGAGCCACAAAGATGATGAAAGGAGGGGAGCATCTCCCTGATGAGGAAAGGCTGAGGGAGCTGGGTCTCTTGAGCTTGGAGAAAGAGAGACTGAGGGGTGACCTCATTAATGTTGATAAATATGTGAAGGGGGGGTGTCAGGAGGATGGAGCCAGGCTCTGCTCAGTGGCATCTAATGACAGGACAAGGGGCAGTGGGTGTGAGCTGGAACAGAGGAGGCTCCACATCAGTATGAGAAGGAACTTCTTCCCAGTGAGGGTGACAGAGCACTGGAAGGGGCTGCCCAGGGGGGTTGTGCAGTCTCCTTCTGTGGAGATGTTTAAAGCCCATCTGGCCATGTTCCTGTGCGACTGGATCTAGCTGATCCTGCTGTGGTGGGGAGACTGGACTGGATGACCTTTCAAGGTCCCTTCCAATCCCTAATGTTCTGTGATTCTGTGAACCCACCAAATCTTTTACATACTAAAATGTGTAAAAACTCCAGATATTCAACTCTTTTGTCATAGTTACCTTAGTTGTTTGCTCTTGTTTCACAGAAATCCTGTGTGTCGTACGACTCCGACATTGTGGCTCTAAGTGGAAGCAAGAAGAGGACCTGCTGTGCCTTCTGACCTGCTGTTTCCCACTCCACTTCCTTTTCAGAAAACCCTGCCTGTTGCAGAGGAACACGCAGGACTTACAGTGAGCCTGTCACCCCAAAGCACAGGATTTAGGGATCCTTTGTATTGCACAAACGCTGCTGCCAAATGTTTTTGTATGTTTATATTAAATTTTCATATTTTTAATATGAATTTAAATACCTGACTTTGGAATTATCAGGTCCATCGCAGGACAACTGCACCTCTGTAGAGATGTTTTGCAGAAATGAAATTTAATGGTACTAATTTTCTTTTGCTAAAGACAAGGTTGATACTGACTTTCTTTTCCTATGTTGTCTGTGCTGGATGTGTAATGCGTTGAGCATCACCAGGCAGCCTTTCAGCAAAGGGTGGGGAGAAGGACCAGTGAGGCTGGTGGGATGTCTAGAAAACAGACCCTATGAGAAGTGTCTGAGGGAACTGGAGTTATTTACTCTAGAGATGAGGAGGCTGAGAGGAGACCTTCTTGCTCTCTACAGCTCCCTCAAAGGAGGTTGTAGCAAGGCTGGTGCTGGTCTCTTCTCCCAAATTACTACTGTAAGGACCAGGGGATCGGGTCTCCCCTTAGCCTCCTCTTCCTCAAACTACACATTTCATTTAAATGTAAATGAGGGAAGAATCAGGATGCCAGCTGCTTTTTCTTTAATCAAAAAGCAAAGAGAAAACAAATCAGACCAGCAGGACACACACAAAGCAAACACGAGTTGAGCAACCTTGAAAAATCACAGTGATTATATTGTCTCTTCAGTGTTTATTTTCTTGGGGGATGTGTTTCTTGCTGATTGTTAAGTTTAATTGTTTTATAACCATTTGTGACCGAGTGAATAGTGCTCCTTAGCAAAACTGTGCTGTTGAGCTGTGCCAGCACACCCAGAAGAACCAACTCCATGGGTGTATTGTACTGCAGTGTCACTACCCTTATGAGATAGTCCTGCTTCTTTCTTGGGTGCTGTTTGCAGACTGGCATATATCACACAGCGTTACTGAAGTTGTGTTTAGGCAGTGAGCTCAGCTGCAAATGCTTTTGTGGAGCACAGAGGACTTCATATGCCTGACCACACTGCCAGGTTACTGGGCCACTGGGCCATCTAAAGAGAGACTCTTTCTACAGTCAGGGTGGTGAGACACTGGCACAGGTTGACTTGAGAGGTGGTAGATGCCTCATCCCTGGAAACATTACAGGAATTGTTTCCAGGAATGGAAGTATTAGTGATCTGTTGGAGAGCAGTGTAGGAGAAAGGGACTTGGGGGTCCTGGTGGCGAGCAGGATGACCAGGAGCCGGCAGTGTGTTCTTGCGGCCAAGAGGGCCAACAGCATCCTGGAGTGGATCAGAAAGGGGGTGGTTAGCAGGTCAAGGGAGGTTCTCCTCCCCCTCTACTCTGCCCTGGTGAGACCACATCTGGAATCTTGTGTCCAGTTCTGGGCCCCTCAGTTCCAGAAGGACACAGAACTGCTGGAGAGAGTCCAGTGCAGAGACACAGAGATGATGACGGGAGGGGAGCATCTCCCTGCTGAGAAAAGGCTGAGGGAGCTGGGTCTCTTGGACTTGGAAAAAAGGAAGACTGAGGGGTGACCTCATTACTGTTGATCAATATGTGAAGGGTGGGTGTCAGGAGGATGGAGCCAGGCTCTGCTCAGTGGCATCTAATGACAGGACAAGGGGCAGTGGGTGTGACCTGGAACACAGGATGTTTCACATCAATATGAGAAGGAACTTCTTCACAGTGAGGGTGACAGAGCACTGGAATGGGCTGCCCAGGGTGGTTGTGGAGTCTCCTTCTCTGGAGATGTTTAAAACCCACCTGGCCCTGTTCCTGTGTGACTTGGTCTAGGTGATCCTGCTGTGGCAGGGGGATTGGACTGGATCATGTTTCCACGTCTCTTCCAATCTACTAATGTTCTGTGATTCAAGGTCAGGTTGTACAAGGGACTGGGCAATCTGGTCACCTGGAAGAAGTCACCACTTACTGCAGTGGGGGTCTGGACTAAATGAGCTTTGAAGGACCCTTCCAACCCAAACTCTCTGAGTCCATACGCTAGCAGAAGTGAGTAAGGATGAGAAAGGGCTGCGTATTTACAACTGCTCTCCGTGGCCAGTCTCCTGAGCCAGCCTGGAGAGCAAAATCTGAAAACCAAGAACAAAGGATAATCCCTGCCTTAGTCACAACCATGGCAGAGGAAGAAAAGAGTGCTGGAAGGGATTTGAGAGGCTGTCTAGGCCCTGCTCTTATCTCAGTCTCCCGTCAGCTGTCCCTGCCATACTGCTGTAAGATGTTTGGAGATCTGCAGTGCTAGGGATTTCATTTCTCTCACTGGTTTACAGTCCTTACATAACTGGTTTGGCAAGCAAGGAAGTTTCCTAATACCTAACCTAGCTGGTACAATGTGGAAAGCAGGTTCTCTCTTTCCTCTTGCAGTAGATAACACCTCTGCCTGCTCTCTCTCCTCTTTAGGCCAAAGAACTCCTGTAGTTTGGGGTGTTTTGAATCCTTTGCCATCTTTGTCTCCATTCTCTCAATACTTCTGGGTTGGTTCTCAGCTGTCGTGGAGCACCCACCTGAAAAATGGGCCGACTGTTCTAGTTCAAGTAGTAAATGGCTGGATAGATTAAAGTGATTGTTTTCATTATCTTATTTACGATGTAATTGATGTGTGCCAGCATCAGCATAACGCGAGGCCGCCCAGCACCGCTCGAGAGCTGTCATCTCTTTTCTGAAGAGCTGCTTTTTTATCCTACACGCTTGTGCAGCTGACGATTCCTCTGTATGTACAGAACCTTCTGCTTCACCATATTGAGTGGCATTTCCGTTTCTGCATCCTGCCAAGATCCTTCATACTCGTAATGCCATGCTCCAGCAGCTTTGGAGCCTCTTCCTGTAGACCCAGTCTCCAAGAGTGAGTATGTACTCTCTGTTTAGTCATCAGAGGCATTGACAGAAGCCCTCAATAGTTCTGGATCCAGGACAGACCTCAGTGAAATCCTGTTCAGTGAATCCTTTTAACTTGGGAGTACTCACTGCTTCCTAAGAGTTTCACATTCGTTTTACATGCTTGTGTAGACCATGTTTTTTTTGTTGCTAAGAGCACATTATGTGAAACCCTGTGGTCCCCACTCTGTGTCCATGAAGCCTTGTCACCAGGATGAATTGATCTGGTGCAACTGACACACCACTGCTGTTAACTTCTCATATCTTTCCTGGGGTGGTAGAGTCTCCTCCTCTGGAGACGTTTAAAACCTACCTGGATATGTTCCTGTGCTACTGGATCTAGGAGATCCTGCTGTGGCAGGGGGATTGGACCAGATGATCTTTTGAGGTTCCTTCCAATCCCTGATGTTCTGTGATTCTAGATCCTCACAAATAGCTGGGTTACCTGTTGAAGTCTTGCTTTGGGTTTTTGGTTTTGAGTTGATATCCAGCTAAGCAGTGTGCAGAGCTCTTTCCTTCCACCTGCTGAGCAGGTGCAATTCTTTTGGACTGTTCTAGAACCTCAGTCATTCTCTACTGATTCTTGGAGGTCACAGATGGTCAGCTCCAACAGTGTGTGAACCCTAAGAGATTTTCCTCAGATCCACTTTAGCCAAAGATCTTAAGTTCTTCCAAGAATTTTCCAGCCTGTTTCTTCATTTTTCTAGCATAAGCTCTGCTGTCATTGGGGTGAGAAGGGAGACCACATCTGCCTCCTTAAATGGAAGATGGAACTAAAGGCACTAAGAATTCTGGCATCTCAGCATAACCAACTGCAGAATCATTCAGGTTGGAAAAGACCCTTTGTTCTTCCAAAGTCCAACCACAAACCCTTCTCTACTAGTTCACCCCTAAACCAGATACCCCAACACTACATCTAAGTGTCTTTTAAATGCATCCAGGGATGGGGACACAACCACCACCCTGGGCAGCCCATCTCAATGCCTGACCACTCTCTCTGTGAAGAACTTTTTCCCCAATGTCCAATTTAAACCTCCCCTGTTGAAGCCTGAAGCCCTTTCCAGTGGTTCTGTCACTAATGACCTGTGAGAAGAGCCCAGCACCAGCATCTCTACAGTGTCCTTTCAGATAGTTGTAGAGAGCAATGAGGTCTCCCCTCAGCCTCCTCTTCCTCAAACTAAGGAGCCCAAACTCTCTCAGTGTCTCCTCATCAGATTTCTTCTCCAGGCCCTTCCCCAGCTTCACTGCCCTCCTCTGCACTCACTCCAGCCCCTCGATGTCTCCCTTACGCTAGGAGCATCACCTTTAGTTCTTTCCAAAGGTGTCTGGAGGACACTGTCACACACATCCCCACAGTTACAAGTTCTACAAGAAATAAAGGTTAACTCAAGGATTTGACTGGGAAAAGGAGGCCACCTCCTACAGTGAAGTACAAGATCAAAGGTGAATGTTGGCAGCAAACCCTCAGATCTCTTCAGAACACCTTGCACGAGCAGAGCTTGCCTGGATTTTGCTGGCAAGACAGGAATAGCATTCTCCTTCAAAACATGAGCTGCACAGGCATCCGCTCCATCAAACACCTCGTTCTCTTTCCTGTTCCCCCTCACCTCAGCAAAAGGGAGGTGTGTAGGATCTGATTCTGAAACTGCGGCTCCTGTTGTTTCCCACTGGGCTTGTAAATATTTATTATGAAAATCAGGCCTTTGATACAGAGGCAAATGACAGGTAGGGAGAAGGAATGCAAATTCATGGGGATTTTTAAATAGATACTGACTAGAGTGGCTTCACAGGAAACTTCCTCTCAGAGCTGTGGCTGTTCAACTGTTCAAGAAGCTGTGGACAGGCTGGAGAGTTGGGCTCAGAGGAACTGAATGAGTTTTAATAAAAACAAACATAGAGCCCTTCACTTGGGAAGGAATAATGGGAGGCTTCAGTAGATGGGTAGTGATCAGCTAGGGAGCACCCCTAGAGAGAGGGATCTTGGAGGTTTTGTGGATAACAGAGTAAAAATGGATCAGCAATGGGCCCTTGTGGTCAAGAAGGCCAAGAGGGTGTTGGGATGGATCAAGAGGAGTGTGTCTGGCAGATCAAGAGAGGTTCTTCTACCCCTTTGTTCTGTTTTAGTGAGGCTGCACCTGTGTCCAGTTCTGGTCTCCCCAATTCAAGAGGGGCAGAGCTATGAGGATAACTGGGGGTCTGGAACAACCACCTTGTGAAGAGAGACAGAGAACATTGGGACTTTTTAGTTTGGACAAAAGAAGGCTCTGAGGGGATTTAATCACTGTCTGTAAATCCATCAGGGCTGGGTGCCAAGGAGAAGGGACTCCTCTCTTTGCAGTGGCATCAGACAGAACAATGGGTGATGGATGCAATGTTCAACACAGCAAGTTTCACCTCAGTCTGAGGAAAAACTTCTTTACAGCCAGGGTTATTAAATATTGGAACAGGTTGCCCCAGGAGGTTGTGGAGTCCCCTCTCTGGAGATGTTTCAGTCCTGGCTGGATGCAGGTTTGTGGAGTTGATTGAGGCTTTTAAGTAGTTTGTGTCCTGCTTGAGCAGGAGAGTTGGACCCAATGGCTTGGAAGGTCCCTTCCAACCCTAATAAACTGTGTAAACTGTTCACTGAGGCCCTGGTGCAGAGGTTGGGCTGCTCACAGGGATTTTTTTCACGAGATCTGATGGCTTTGTTATCATATTTGCACCAGGAGGAGGTTAAGAGATCACGCTAAGGGGCTAAGGCATGGGTAGACATCAGAAATATCATTAGACCTAAAGTGTTAATTATGTCTAAGATGCTGTTAGAACAAGAAATTGGGATTCGTATGTGCTGGTGGTTTGAATACCCTCTGTGCTCCTCAAGGTAATGTTCCTCAAGGAGGTTGGGCTGTACTACAGTTAGGACACTTAATCACAGAACATTAGGGATTGGAAGGGACCTTGAAAGATCACCCAGTCCAATCCCCCTGGCACAGGAGGATCCCCTAGATCCAGTCGCACCAGGAGCATATCCAGGCGGGTTTGAAATGTCTGCTGAGAAGGAGACTCGACAACTGTCCTGGGCATCTCCTTCCAGGGCTCTGTCACCCTCTCTGGGAAGAAGTTCCTTCTCATATTTACGTGGAACCTCCTTTGTTCCAGCTCACACCCACTGCCCCTTGTCCTATCATTAGATGCCACTGAGCAGAGCCTGGCTCCATCCTCCTGACACCCACCCCTCCCATATTTATCGACATAAATGAAGTCACTCCTCTCCTTTTCTCCAAGCTCAAGAGACCCAACTCCCTCAGCCTCTCCTCATCAGGGAGATGTTCCACTCCATTCATCATGTTTGTAGCTCTGTGCTGAATGTCCAGTGAAATATTTAAATCCTAATAAGCTTTACTGTGTCTCTTTCCCTGCAAACAAGTGAATGAAATGTGGACAGTACCTAGAAGTTACCTTTTTTTAAATGCATCATATTCCAGTAGGACAGGGAAGAGCAGGTTGGGTTTCCACTGGTGGGAAAGAACACAGACTTAAAAGCCATAGGACATCTGAAAACATCTGAAGAATGGAAGAAACTTAAATCAGCAGGAACTATTTCAGTGTGAACGATGCATTTCTCCCCAGTCAGCACAAGTGCACGATGTCTGAGAGAAGCGAGTGCGGTGAGACAGTATCTATCCCAGAATTACTGCTACCCAAGGCAGCATTTGAAAGCAGTTCTTGACAGACTCGTGCTTCAAGCCCTGGTGGATCCCAGTCTGACCTGATCTGCTTTGCCGAACACACGTACCTAATAACATCGACAGAGCCCTGGCAGGGGCTGCCCAGGGGGGTTGTGGAGTCTCCTTCTCTGGAGACGTTTAAAACCCACCTGGACATGTTCCTGTGTGACTGGATCTAGGGGATCCTGCTGTGTCAGGGAGGTTGGACTGGATGATCTTTCGAGGTCCCTTCCAAAGCCTCATGTTCTGTGTTTCTGTGACCTTGTCAGACCTGAAGGAGTTAAGCCCCTGCGTTTGCTTTCCATATTTCAACAATCACGCTCCTAGCTATTACATTACTTTGCACTTCAATAGCTTAATTCACTTAAGTTGTTCAAAGCACTTGGTGATCTTGGAAAGAAATCCAATGTCACATTTTTTAAGATGACTATTCTGCTAGGTAGGATCTAACAGCAGCGTCTCTGAGGGGAGACAGTGAAGTTTCTCACAGTGCTGGGAAATCACTGAATATTAGGAAGATCATCCAGTCCAATCCCACTGCCACAGCAGAATCACTGGATCCAGTTGCAAAGGAACAAGTCCAGGTGGGTTTGAAACGTCTCCAGAGAAGAAGACATCACCACCTCCGTGAGCAGCCCCTTCCAGAGCTCTGTCACCCTCACTGGGAAGAAGCTCTTTCTCATATTGATGTGGAAACTCCTCTGTTCCAGCTGACACTCATTGCCTCCTATTCTATCACTAGATGCCCCTGAGCAGAGGGGCCCACAACTGGACACAGTTCTGTGTCCTTCTGGCACTGAGGGGCCCACAACTGGACACAGTATTCCAGATGTGGTCTCACCAAGGCAGAGCAGAGGGGCAGGAGAACCTCTGTGATCTATTATCTCGTGTCTTTGAGGATCTGGGAAAACTTAACATCAGCTCCTAGTTCTCTTTTCAAACTGGATTTGAGCTGCGACGAAGCCCTACATGACCTTCATGAGATCCTTTATTTAATGTTATAATTGTTGATGCATTTGTACCTCCAGACTGCTAGACTGCAGAAACTCTGGGAAATCAAACCAGAAGACACTAACTCCTGGGTGGCTGCATTGTTGCTGTTCCTGAAGTTTATTTTCATCACTTTCGTGTCAAAACTGTTTATTTGATTGCAGTAAACTTGGCTGCCTTCAAGGCTCTGCTGTTGACTGGAAGCATACAAGTGTCTGTCAACGATTTGCGAAAGGACTGAAAACATCCCCAGCCAACGTCTCATCTCTCTCCAGGCTCCATCTTTCAGAGCAGTGTCTTATCTTTGAGGCCACTGGGGATGGGATGGCAGAGGCTGGGCTGTGGCACGGAGAGCTCTCGTGCCGGTGGCCATCCCTCACGTGGCTGGTGAAGGGCCAGCTGCCACTGTGTGCCTTGTCACTGCTGGTGCCAGCAGCACCGCGAGCCCGGGGAGGGCTGATACAGACATGCTGTTGTTCTGCTCGGTTGCAGACAGAGACTGGGACTTTATCCTGCTCTCTAAGATCAAACAAAGGCTGTGGAAGCCACTCAGCACAGAGGATTACAGAAAGCTCCAGTTCTCTTGGTTTGAATGGATCTGGCTTGGTTTGGCCCTCATCCTGTGGTTCAGTTTGCCACTAGGGAGCTGGGTCTCTTTAGCTTAGAGAAAAGGAGACCGAGGAGTGACTTCATGTTGATAAATACGTGAAGGGTGGGTGTCAGGAGGATGGAGCCAGGCTCTGCTCAGGGGCATCTAGTGATAGAACAAGAGGCAGTGGGTGTCAGCTGGAACAGAGGAGGTTCCATATAAATATGAGAAGGAACTTCTTCCCAGAGAGAGTGACAGAGCTCTGGAAGGGGCTGCTCAGGGGGCTTGTGGAGTCTCCTTCTCTATGAGCTATGGAATGTTTTGAGTTGGAAAGGAACTTCAAAGCTCATCTACTCCAACCCCACTGCAGTTAGCAGGGGTAACTCCAAATAGATCACGTTGCTCGGAGCCTCATCCAACTTGACCTGGAATGTCTGCGTGCTGGCTGCCCTGCTGAGTAGCGGGTTGGGTTCTTCACAGAGCACAGCCAGTGTCTCAACCAAACCTTCTCTGCCAATGAACAGAGCTCCATTTCTCATGACAAAAGGCACTGAGCAGCCATTCTCAGCCCTGCAGAGGTTAAGGCTTCTTTTTCCTCCTGCGGCTCTGGAAGGGCTGAATTGCTGCAGAAGAACTTGGCTTTCTCCCGCATTGCGCATCCGCGATGGATGCTGACTCCTGCACCCCTTCCCACCATTTGATGCCACGAGCAGCAGCCTAGCCCAGTCCCACCTGGGCACCAGCACCATGCTCCTCCCAAGCAGAGACCAGTGTCTTGGTGCCCTTGAGATGCTCCTTGAGGTGCTGCAGTCACTATCATCACAGACTCAGAATGGTTTAGGTTGGAAGGGACATTCAAAGCTCATCTAGTCCAACTCCCCTGCAAGAAGCAGGGACCCCCTTCGGCGAGATCCCCTGCTCAGAGCCCCGTTCACCCTGTCCTGGAACATCTTCCAGGGTTGGGGCATCTACCACCTCTCTGGGCAACCTGTTCCAGCGTGTCACCACCTTCAGTGTAAAACATTTCTTCCTTGTATCTAGACTGAACCTCCCCTCTTTTAGTTTAAACCCATCACCCCTTGTCCCATTGCAACAGGCTCTGCTGAAAAGCCTGTCCCCACCTGTGGTAGCCTCCTTGAAGCACTGACAGGCCACACCAAGGTCCCTCCCTAAGCCTTCTCGTCCGCAGCTGAGCCCTCAACCCTCAGCCTGGCCTCACAGCAGGAAGGGTTCCAGCCCTCTGGTGGTTTCGGTGACCTCCTCCGGACCCGCTTCAACAGCTCCACGTCCTCGGAGGGGGCACGCTGGCCGGGCACAGGGCTGCAGGTGGGGTCTCCTGGGAGCGGAGCAGCGGGGAGAACCGCCTCCCTCGCCCCGCTAGCCACGGCTGGCTGGTGGGCTGCGAGCTCCCGCTGCCACCCAGCCCTCCTGACACCCGCACACCTGCGGTGCCGCCCCGCGGGGCCCCGCACGCCGGCGGGAGGAGCGAGCGAGCGAGCAGGGCGGGCGCCGGGGGCCCCGCGGAGGCCGGCGCGGGCGCGGGGCGGGGCGGAGCTGAGCGGCCNTCCCTCCCCTCCCTCCTTCCACCCCGGGCCGGGAAGATGGACCCCGTCCCGCCGCCGGGCTGCAGCCTGAAGGACGTGAAGTGGAGCGCGGCGGCCGTGCCCCTGGACCTGCTCGTCAGCACCCACCGGCTCCCGCAGATCGCCCGGCTGGACAGCGGTGCGTGGGGCGGGCTGCGGGGTGGGGGGTCGGGCCCTCGGGGCACCTTCTCCCTTGCCCGGGCTCCCTGCGTTGCGCTCCCGCGTCCCACCGGGGCGGCCGCCGCTGCGGAGATGCCGGTGCGGGGCTCCCGCTCTGGTCTGCAGCAGCAGCCGGGCGATACCCGCTGCCCTCTCGGTGCGTGTCGCTGCCCCTTAGAAGGGTTCTCCCAGCCCCACGCTGCAGCGCGGACGGGCTGCTCGGCACCCAGCGTCGCGGTGGAGCGATGCTGCGCCAAGGCCAAGTGCGGAGGGCTCTGGGCTGGCGAGGGGCTGCATCCCAGGTGTCACAGGGGGAGCAGCGTGGAGAAGCCTTTGGAGTCTCCAGTTAACTTTTTTAGTCTCAGCTCACTGAGGGGTTCACCTGCCGTTCCCGAGTCTGCAGCTTTTTGTTTGCTTCGGGGGTGAAGACGGAGCCGCTCTGACCAGCAGCTCTCTCCGGTGCTCGATGCGTGTGGCAGCACCGGGAACCGAGGAGGTGCAGGGGGTTGTGTAGAGGCTCAGGCAGCTGCTTTATATGTGGAGTGTATGTGTGTGTTGTGCTCTGCCTGGCAGCTCTCAGCAAACTCTCCAGCTCTCCCATCTCTAAGGGAATGCAGAAGATAACTCACAAATCAGGGAGAGAATTTCCAGGCTGCTCAGGGAGTCACCTTGTACCTCCACGATGAAACAGAACCCCTCTCTCAGAAAGTTTGGTATTGATTTGGAAAGTTCAAATTGAGCACAGGCATCGTCCTCCGCTACTCCCCGATGTGCAGGTCGAGCCCCAGACTGGTTTATTGCTTAACTGCAGTTGCCAGTTGATGATTCAAGCCAGGGCTTCTTTGACTTTGTCCCTTGGTCGTGCCGTACGTTTCTGATCCCTTGTAGTGCTTCTTCCGATCTGGCCCTTGGGAGCAGGTGAAAGAAGAGCTGCTTTGCCTCTTGAACTGCAGCTGGCTGGTGTCCAGTCGGATGTGTGTTGCCCTGTGGGAATGGCAAAGCTGGTGTGTGGAGTAGATCCTCGTGGTAGTACCTTCTGTCGCTAGGAACAGCTAAGATGGCCTCCAGTCACTGCACTTAAGGCCATCAATTTGCTTGAGGTTCCTGGCAGCGAGTCAGGCTTTAACAGGATGCCCGGTATTGATGACTGACTGATTTCCCTCTCTGCCTGTTGTGCTTCCCCATCCCTTGCCTTGCTTTGTTGGAAGGCACCTGAAAGAGCTTTGCGGGTGGAGAAAGTTCATGGGTTTGGAAGCGAGTGATTTATTTTCTTGGGGTGAGGGGGGTCTCATGCCAGACCAGGTGACAGGAATATCCCATCATTTTCATGGTCATGAATATGTAGATTCTGTTCAAAGCCTTTTTTTTGCCCCAAGTTGTGTAAACAGACCTGAGCCCTTTTGCCCGTGCCCTGAGATGGCCAGACATGAGGCAGCTGTTGGTGTAGGTGTCCTGTGGATCGTGGTTCAACCCCGGTCAGAGCCCTGTTAAGGAGACAGGCTCAGGAGTAGCAGCGTGCTTTGAGCTGGAGCTGGTTGGGATCTGGCTGCTGAAGCGGGCAGGCTCTTGGGTCCACTTCTGCCGACTTGTGCTGATGCACCTTTTCACTTCAGGGGCTACAGATGGCAGAGAAACCAGTATCTTACAAAGAGCACAGACCACCGTGGTCTTGGTGCTACAGAGAGAACAGTTCCTCACTGTCATTAGGGATGGGAAGGGACCTCAAAAGATCATCTAGTTCAATCCCCCTGCCACAGCAGGACCACCTAGACCAAGTTGCACAGGAATGTATATGCAGGTGGGATTTAAACATCTCCAGAGGAGGAGACTCTTGCAGTAACAGACAGCAGCCTTGGATCAGCACATTGCCTCCTGAAGGAGGGAGCTGCCTGAAAGGAGGAGCAGCTGAGGGAAATGAGGTTATTTAGTCTATAGAAGAGGAGGCTGAGAGGAGACTACTACCAGTAGTGAGGGTGGTGCTGGTCTCTTCTCTGAAATTACTAATGATAGGAGGAGAGGAAATGCCCTCAGGTTGTGTCAGGGGAGGTTTAGGTTGGATCTTAGGAAGCAGCTCTTTCCTGAGAGTGTGGTTGAGCCCTGGAACAGGTGCCCAGGGAGGTGGTGGAGGTGTTTAAAAACTGAGTATCTAGAGCACTTGAGGCCATGGTCTAGGGATTAGGGAGACACTGGGCTGCGGGCTGGGCTTGCTGATCCTGGAGGTCCTTTCCAGCCATGATGATTCTGTGTGAGCATGCAGTGCTTGTGGAGATGAGTTGGAACACCTGCTCTGCATCCCAGTCTTTGTTCTGCAAAGCTAACAAGTGCATCTGTGTCAGAGAATTTCTTGATGCAGTGCTGGAGAAAATGAATGCAGGGTTCAATCCCAGTGCGTCTCATCCAGGGCTCGGGAAGTTTAGGGTTACCTCTGTTAACAAAGCAGAGTCTTGTCCCAGTGTGGTCAGGGCACAGCTCTTGTCTCCTCCACACCACTGCAGGTACAACCTGCAGGGACTCGGATGGGTCGGGGTTCAGCTGCACAGAAGTGCCCTCATGTCTGCTTTAGGTGCTGAATTCCTCTCCACATCAGTGGAAGTCGTGTGTGTTTTCATGCTGTTGAAAGACAAACCACCTGTAGATGTCTGTCTTCAGTCACCGTTTCTTTGTGGTTGGTTTCTGTCCGTGGCAGCAAGAGGCTTGTCTCAGTCACCATGAGGTTTTGTGAAAGCCAGAATTCACATCATCTGGAGGATGAAGAAGAGGATTGGAAAGCTGGAGATGTCTTCCCTTGAGAAGACGTTGCCAGCCTTCCTGTGTTTTTCTCAATGGACTTTAGGACTTAGTGGATGATCTTGGGTGATACCCACACACGATCTCCAGCTTTCCACTGTTGCCTCATCCTCAAGCCCTTCAGACAGAAGGGAGAGAATGAGTGTGATGGTTGCAGCTTTCTCTTCGGGTTTGGATGTGCAGCTCCAGGAAGAATGCCCTCAAGTGGTTCCGTTTGATTTCTTGACAAGATGAAGTTATGAAATATTTATGCAGACTAAGTTTGGTCGGCAGCTACGAAGGGAGGGCTTTTCCTGATGGTGTGGGATGAGGGAGGAAGTAATCCATCATTAACTCCCGACGTAGTTGGGAGCTAGTTTGGTATCAACGCCCACTTTATCCATCTAGAAATGATAACTCTGTCGACTTCTGTATCTTCAGGTGAAGTTTAAGGCTGTTCAGTTGTGTTCCAGGCCATGCTTTTGGGTGCTGTGAAGTCAAAAGTCTGGTAGACCAGTGGCATCCCTGGGAGGATCAGAATGGGGGTGGTTAGCAGATTGAGAGAGGTTCTCCTCCCCCTCTACTCTGCCCTGGTGAGACCATGTCTGGAATATTGTGTCCAGCTCTGGGCCTGTCAGTTCCAGAAGGACACAGAACTGCTGGAGACAGTCCTGTGCAGAGCCACAGAGATGATGAATGGAGGGGAGCATCTTCCTGCTGAGGAAAGGCTGAGGGAGCTGGGTCTCTTGAGCTTGGAAAAAAGGAGACTGAAAGGTAACCTCAGGAATGTTGGTAAACATTGAAGGGTGGGTGTCAGGAGGATGGAGCCAGGCTCTGCTCAGTAGCATCTAATGATAGGACAAGGGGCAGTGGGTGTCAGCTGGAACAGAGGAGGTTCCACATCAATATGAGAAGGAACTTCTTCACAGTGAGGGTGACAGAGCCCTGGAAGGGGCTGCCCAGGGTGGTTGTGGAGTCTCCTTCTCTGGAGACATTTAAAACCCACCTGGGTATGTTCCTGTGCGACTGGATCTAGGTGATCCTGCTGTGGGAGGGGGATGGGACTGGCTGATCTTTCCAGGTCCCCTCCACTCCCTAATGTTCTGTGAATATTAATAATTGAACAAACAGACTGAAATAGGAAAAAAAAGAAAAGCTGTCAGCCCTTGAGAGGATGGAAATGCTTTTCCCCAACCCGCACAGCAGTTGGTGTGTTTCTAGAGGATAGCTCCCAGGCAGCACTGCTGAAAGGTGCGAGGAGCATCAATGGACTTTATCTCCTGCTGTGGAGTTCACTGTTGCAGATGCAAAGAAGCAGGACTTGAAGCCCAAGAGAGGAGCCAGCTTTGTGTTGTGCTCTTCCTGTCCTTGCCCACCCGCCATCCTCATTCTGCCTTGTCACAGCTGATCCCCACCCCAGTCACACCGAGAGCCGGGTGGGTGGGTGCAGTGGGGAACAGATACCACCCTGGGAACCCGCAGCAGAGACATCTGATCAGCTTGTGGTTGCTGCAGCAGGGCAGAAGGTGAACGTTGTGGGTTTGGGAGAGCACGGGTGCGTGAGGCTTGGCTGGCATCTTCAGATCATCCTTTGGAAAGGTGGACAATGAGGCTGGGGTGCCTCTTGTGCTGATGCTCAAGTGGTGTCGTGCGTGATTCACTCATGGATTTAAGTGTCTGGCAATTACCTTCCTCAGGATAACTTTGCAGTGTGAAAGACAAATGCTGTCAAGGTTTAGAGTTGGAAAACACTGCTTTGCTTAGAGCTGAGCTTCAGGCCAGGCTTTGCTTTGTGAGTTCACTGCTCCCTTTGCGCTGCAAGAGCCTGTCGCTCGTTTTCTTAGTGGAACTTGCTTTCCCCCAGCCGTGGTTGCTGTGTTTCTACAAGTAAAGAGCAGCCTTTGCTGGTAGGTGGTTCTCACCTACAGACCAGGTGTGAAGGTCACAGAAACCAACAGGATCACAGAACATCAGGGATGGGAAGGGACCTTGAAAGATCATCCAGTCGGATCAGGACCACCTAGACCAAGTCGCATAGAATCATAGAATCATTAGGGATGGGAAGGGACCTTGAAAGATCATCCAGTCGGAGCAGGACCACCTAGACCAAGTCACATAGAATCATAGAATCATTAGGGATGGGAAGGGACCTTGAAAGATTGTCCAGTCCAATCCCCCTGCCACAGCAGGATCCCCTAGACCAAGTCTCACAGGAGCACATCCCAGTGGGTTTTAAACGTCTCCACAGAAGGAGACTCAGCAGTTTGTATACAAAGCCTAAAGTTTCTGGCATTAAGAGGTCTTGTGGTCCCTTGCTTTTTTGTTTGCTTTGGGCTAGTTTGTTGGTCTGGGTTTGTTTTCACAAGCTTTCAAAGAAAAGATGGTGTCATGGAAACTGGTTGCTCTTGGGGACAGGTATAATGGCCTCAACTTTGTAGAGAAGCCGCTCCCTACTGTGTGTGTGATGGACTAACTGCCCTGGACTACTTCGGGGGAGCAGGAGTCTCCTTCCTAAGAGAAGGAACTTCTTCACAGTGAAGGTGATGGAGCAGTGGAAGGGGCTGCCCAAGGAGGTTGTGGAGACTCTTAAAACCCACCTGGACATGTTCCTGTGTGACGTGGTCTAGGTGATCCTGCTGTGTCAGGGGGGTTGGACTGGATGATCTTTCAAGGTCCCTTCCAACCCTAATGTTTTGTGATTCTATGATGAGCCACAGAGACATCAAAAGAAACTCTTCCCTTGCATTGTGAACGTGTGGTTGCTGTAAGATGAAAGGTCAGAATTATTGGCTATAAAGAAAGGAGAAATCATCAAAGAATCACAGAACATTAGGGCTTGGAAGGGACCTTGAAAGATCACCCAGTCCAATCCCCCTGCCACAGCAGGGTCGTAGGTAACCAGTTTCAGGGATGACTTCTTCATTCTTTACCCCAAGTGAACTCTCAGCAGCAGGTGAAGAGTGAATTTTTGCCGCCGGGATGAAGTGACTTTTATCTCCTTATTTATTTTCTTTCAGGTTCTCTCTCTTTCTTTCCCGTTTCCAAACTTCTCTTGGTGATGTCTGTGTGACACAGCCACATCCAGGGGGCTATTGTTCCCTGCAGCCCATTACTGTAGGGCTTCCAAATACCTGAGAACCCAGCTCCCTTGCAGCTTATCAAAGAACATCTCGCTCAATAGAACTGCCTGACCTGGGACATAATGGGACCCTCATTGCCTCACTCTCCAGATGCAGGTTATCTGTGCAGCTCCACTTTGGAGCTACAAAGAGACTTATTCTTTTCAGGTCTGAATGGTGCTCTCCTTGCTTTAATTGCCTTGAATGACCTTCTTCTTCTGAGAAGCTAGCACAGGGTGTCTCAGTAGACTGAATGAGTCTTTAAGAGGGATCATGTGGGGGCAGAGCAAAGCTTTTCAGGGGGAAAGAGTGGGTTTGGTTGTGCTCAGACCCTGGGCAGGGGCTGTGATGTGATTCCCCACTCCAGCTGAGCCTGCCTGCTGTGTGCTGTGCTGTGGCAGGTGACGTCGTGGTTGTGGGCTGCGATTTTCATGTCGTGAAAGGCTCGTGGAGCAAACTGACTGCGCCTCCACAGCTCAGACATACAACTGAGGACTTCAGGATCATGTCTGCTTTTCACATCTGGAATGTTGTGGCCAGTTCTGGGCCTCTCTGTTCCAGAAGGACACAGAACTACTGGAAAGAGTCCAGCACAGAGCCACAAAGATGCTGAAGGGAGTAGAGCATCTCCCTGATGAGGAAAGGCTGAGGGAGCTGGGTCTCTTGAGCTGGGAAAAAAGGAGACTGAGGGGTGACCTCATTAATGTTGATCAATATGTGAAGGGTGGGTGTCAGGAGGATGGAGCCAGGCTCTGCTCATGTCATCTAATGATAGAACAAGGGGCAGTGGGTGTCAGCTGGAACACAGGAGGTTCCACATCAATATGAGAAAGAACTTCTTCACGTTGAGGGTGACTGAGCACTGGAAGGGCTGCCCAGGGGGGTTGTGGAGTCTTTTTCTCTGGAGATGTTTAAAACCCACCTGGACATGTTTCTGTGTGACTTGGTCTAGGTGATCCTGCTGTGTTGGGGGGATTGGACTGGATGATCTTCGAGGTCCCTTCCAATCCCTAATGTCCTGTGATTCTGTGACAGTTCTCCCTCACTGGGCAGGTAGACTGATCCCCTGTACCCACATGGTTTGACTTCTCCCTACTGTGCTGAGCAGCCTCCAAACCCCAGCTGTTTATACTGGGTCTTCTGCCAGTAAACCAGCTCCTTGGTTCCTCTTCTTTCCTCCTTTACCTTGTGGTCTGCTCTTTCCATCCGGACAATTGAATGCAGAAATAATTGAGAGGCTGCCACTAACCACTGTCCTGGCTTTTGTTTTGTTGCTGTGCATTTGGCCTTCTGCTTGCTTGGTTCTCCTCCTTTGGCAGAGATGCCTTCCGGAAACATTTTACTGAAAAAGCTTTTCATTCATTTAAAACCTGCAGCTACTGAACGGTGTCGGTGAAGATTAGAGTGGCCTCCTGGAGATGGAGGCCATAGCTTGGCAACGCCTAGTCCCACGTGTGCCACAGGCTTCCAGGGAGGCAGAGGAAGGGCTCAGCCACATAAACTCTTTTACACCTCCACATCCACCGTTTCTTCAAGCTGCTTTGGCAGTGATTCAGCCTGCAGCAGCGTGGACCACCTGTTCTTTCACCAGTAAGCCAGTAGCACCGTGCTGGTACATGCGGTAGGGCTGCAAAGATGCCAGGTTGTTCACAGAATCACTGAACATTAGGGATTGGAAGGGACCTTGGAAGATCATCCAGTCCAATCCCCCTGTCAGAGCAGGATCCCCTAGATCAAGTCACACAGGAACATGTCCAGGTGGGTTTTAAACATCTCCACAGAAGGAGACTGCCCAACCCCCCCTGGGCAGCCCCTTCCAGGGCTCCATCACCCTCACTATGAAGAGGCTCCTTCTCATATTGATGTGGAACCTCCTCTGTTCCAGATGACCCCCATTGCCCCTTGTCCTATCATTAGATGACTCTGAGCCTGGCTCCATCCTCTCGACACTCTTAGTTCTTACACACTTAACAACGTGTTTGTGTTCTTTTGGTGCAGAACTTACAGCTCTTTGTTTCAGTTCCAAAAGTTTCAGGTGAAGCCTTTGGGTACAGACCTGGTCAAGCTCTGCCTGGGTAATTCTGTGAGGAAAGGCTGAGGGAGCTGGGTCTCTTCAGCTTGGAGAAACAGAAACTGAGGGGTAACCTCAATAATGTTGACCAATATGTGAAGGGTGGGTGTCAGGAAGATGGAGCCAGACTCTTCTTCCTCTACTTTCCCCTGGTGAGACTGCATCTGGAACATTGTGTCCAGTTCTGGGCCCCTAACTGCTGGAGAGAGTCCAGTGCAGAGTCACGAAGATGATGGAGAAGAGCATCTCCCTGATGAGGAAAGGCTGAGGGAGCTGGGTCTCTTGAGCTTGGAGAAATGGAGACTGAGAGGTGACCTCAATGTTGAGAAGTATGGAAAGGTGGGTGTCAGGAGGATGGAGCCAAGCTCTGATCACTGTCATCTAGTCATAGGACAAGGGGCAGTGGGTGTGAGCTGAAACAGAGGAGGTTCCACATCAGTATGAGAAGGGATTTCTTTGTGGTGAGGGTGACAGAGCACTGGAAGGGGCTGCCCAGGGGAGTTGTGGAGTCTCCTTCACCGGAGACATTTCAAACCCACCTGGACATGTTTCTGTGTGACTGGATCTAGGGGATCCTGCTGTGGCAGGGGGATTGGACTAGATGATCTTTCAAGGTCCCTTCCAGTCCCTAATGTTCTGTGATTGTGTAGTTCAGGTATCGGCCAATGAAACTCCACTAGTCTTTCCCTAACTGGAATTTGAGTGCTGTAGCTTTAAATCCATGGACAAGATCCCAGAGGAGACAGACTGCCTTGGCACGTTCTCCCTCGTCTGTATTTTTTTTCCATCTAAGCTACACGTAGCTTCCAGATGAAGCACAAGATATACGTAAAAATCAAAGGGATGGAGGTGTCTTGGACCAGCCCGCAGCCCTAAAACAAACGCGCTGCGATGAATCACGCGCTGCCGCTGCAAGGTAGGGGAGCGAGGAGCGAGGAAAGAAAGGTCTCATTGTTCCCGGCTTTGTCTGGAAGGGCTGCTCTGGAACTAGGTGTTCCTGGCTCCGGCGGTTACGTGGATCGGCACTCCCTGTAGCAGCCCCGCGACGGCAGCTCCACGGCAGCGCCGGTGCCAAGGCAGAGCGCTGGAGGGTATTGGCCAGCGCGGTCTGGCGCACCGGCGTTCGATGGGAGCTGTGGGAAGAGCCGCAGCCTGTTCTGGTGGTGGTTTGTCCGCGGCGAAGGGCACGGGTGTTGCTGTGCTTCCTCTTGGCGCTGGAGGTACCAGCTTGGGTGGATCAGGGAAGCATAAGTCTCTCCCCTGTAGGAAAACACTCATCATCCTCATGTGGATTGTGAGTGAGTCAAAACCAACCTTTGCAAAGCCCAGTGAGCCAAGATTTCAGGTCCGACGCTTTCTTCTCCTCCTAGTGGCACTTCCCTCCAGAGTGAGTTTTGTGTGGTGCTTGTGGGCTGCGATGTGCATCACGAAGGGCTCCTGGAGCAAGCTCCACTGCATCTCCACAGCTCAGACGTAAAGCTGAGGTGGGCCGGGGCGGCGTCTGCTTTTCACATCCAGAGTGTCATGACCAGTTGTGGGCCCCTCAGTTCCTGAAGGACAAGGAACTGCTGGAGAGGGCCCAGCGCAGAGCCACAGGGGTGAGAAAGGGAGTGGAACATCTCCCTCATGAGGCTGAGGGAGCTGGGTCACTTGAGCTTGGAGAAACGGAGACTGAGGGGTGACCTCATTCATGGTGATCGCCTCAAGTTGCATCAGGGGAGGTTTAGATTGGATGTTAGAAGGAAATTCTTTACTGAGAAGGTGGTTAGGTACTGGAATAGAATGACCCAGGGAGGTGGTGGTGTCACCATCCCTGGAGGTGTTTAAGGAACGAGTGGACACGGCGCTTAGGGGTATGGTCTAGCGGTTAGATACTAGGAGAAAGGTTGGACTCGATGACCCAGAAGGTCCTTTCTAGCCATGATGATTCTGTGATTAATATGTGAAGGGTGGGTGTCAGGAGGATGGAGCCAGGCTCTCCTCAGGGCCATCTAATGATAGGACAAGGGACAGTGGGTGTCAGCTGGAACACAGGAAGTTCCACATCAATATGAGAAGGAACTTCATGGTGAGGGGTGACATAGGGTGACTGGAAGGGGCTGCCCATGGTGGTTGTGGAGTCTCCTTCTCTGCAGATGTTTAAAACCCACCTGGATGTGTGCCTGTGAGCCTTGGTCTAGGTGATGCTGCTGCGGCAGGGGAATTGGACTGGATGATCTTTCCAGGTCCCTTCCAATCCCTGATGTTCTCTGAAGTGGAGCAGAGCTGTGCTGGAGCAGAGCGAGCTCCCTTTGCAGCTGCCTGTGTCAGAGGCAAGTGGTCTGAGTACTCGGCTACTAAATTAGTGGCAGGAACTATTTCAAAGTGATCACCAGATGCTCAGAGACCCCCTCCCCATGTTTCTCTGTTTGCTCTGCTGTTGTTGTGTTTCCAGCTGGCACATTCTGGCCCCACTACAAGCGAGTGTTGGCTGGTGTTGCTTCCTGGCACCTCCTCGTGTTGGAGATGAAAGAGGGAAGGATGGGTGGGAAGATGAGAGAGACTTGTTGTCTGAGTGATGGGAAGAGGAGGACACACACGCACAGTTTCTTCTTGTGGAGCTTTGCTGTTGGGCCTTTCAGGGGGTGTCTTTGGGGTAGGGCTGGGTTCAGGGAACCCTTGGCTCTGGTCTGTGTCGTATGAGGAGAGGCTGAAGGAGCTGGGGTTGTTTAGCCCAGAGGAGACTCGAGGAGGGACCTTCTCCCTCTCTATAACTACTTGAGGGGAAGCTGTAGGCAGATGGGGTTTGGGCTCTTCTCCCAGGCCGCCAGCTACAGGGCTTGAAGCTGCCAGAGGAGGGTTAGGATGGATGTTGGGAAGCCCTTCCTCATGGAAAGGGTGCTCAGAGCCTGGAATGAGCTGCCCAGGGCAGGGGTGGAGTCCCCATCCCTGGAGGTGTTGAAGGCCAGCCTGGCTGTACTCTGGTCTAGGTGGCTGTGGTGATGTTAGGTCCTGGGCTGGATGATCTTAGAGGTCTTCTCCAGCCTCAATAATTCTGCGATTCAGTCCCTCTCCCAGGCTACAGATCTCCTCTTGTGGGTTTCCCATGGCTCTACCAGTGGAGATAAGGTGGGATCTCCAGCTGTGTGATCCTGTGCTTAGCTGTTGATGTGCTGTTGGGTTTTAAACATCTCCAGAGAAGGAGACTCCACAACCCTCTTGGAGAGCCCCTTCCAGTGCTCTGTCATCCTCAGGTATCTGGTCAATCTAGAAGGCATTGCTGGGTGTGTGACTTGGAGAGGTGGTGGGGTTCTGTGTGAGAAGCCATCCTGTGACATGAGCTCCTGCAGCCACTGACCCCAGGATGTGGCTGTGAACAAACAGCAGAGCTGCGTCGCCGCTGGGGTTAGGCTGAGCGGGGGGAAAAGCTCCCTCCTGCTGCGTGTTCTGTGGGTTCCACTGTCACATCATTTGGGTTCCTGTCAACAGAACAATGGGAAATGCGCCTGTGAGGGTCCAGTGAGGTGTGATGGGCTTTGCTTCCCCCTGTTCTCCACAGGAAGGGGTTTGTGTTGGGTTTTTTCCTTTCTTGTGCCTTTTAAGCTGATAGAACTTTTCAAACCCGCCTGGCCATGTTCCTGTGCGACTTGATCTAGGGGTGGATTGGACTGGGTGGTCTCTCGAGGTCCCTTCCAGTCCCTAGTGCTCGGTGGTACCAAAGGGATCGTTGTTCACTCAGTGCTTGTGTTTCAGCAGAAACGAAGCTGTTCTTTCCACACGCTGTGGTTTAAGTTTCTCTGGAACAATGAGACCGAGCTGCGGTCGGGGTGAGCGGAGAAGAACGGGGTGCAGCTTCGCCTGCGTTCCTGTTGTTGTTGCAGAGTCCCAGCACATTAGGGATTGGAAGGGACCCCAAAAGATCATCTACTCAGCTTCTCTCACTGCCCCAGGGTGGCACTGAACAGGAGAGGTGGCCAGTTACATCTGCTCATCCTGAACCCCAGGCCATGCCTGTGGTCAGCCCACGTTTGAGGAGGCTTTACCCTCTTGGTAGTGATGTTTGGGCTGTTGCGGGTTGAGCACAAGGGATGGGATGGACAGGACTAGGGCACGGAGGCAGCGGTAGCCCAGACAAGCCGGGTGCTGTGCGCTCAGTTAGTGCTGATGCTCTCCGGGGCCATGGGGAGATGGGTCAGGCCACTGGGCAAGCAGCCAGGGGAGGGTTAACCTGACCTCAGAGAGCTTGTGCTCACGTCCAACCCTCGAGAACCCAGGCTGCGAAGGAATTAAACGCTCAGGCAAGTGCAATTGTAGTGGTGGGTTCTTTCAGAGCCAAAGACAACTGAGCCCAAGCAGCCTCTGCCTGTGGCCGCTTCGTTTTGAATTGGGAGCTTGTCCAAGACGCCCCGAGTCGAGACGGGGATCGCTGCGGCGCGGCACAAAGCAGAGCAGTGTCTCTTTAGGACCGGGGAGATACGGTGAGGGGCCTGAGCGTGTTTGCTTGGGTGCTATTTTGAAGTCATCATCTATTTATAAACAACTGTTAACGAGAGCTCGCCGGCTCTCGTGCTGTGCCCAGGGGACGCCTGGGTGAACGGGCTGCTCCTGTGTTTGCCAGGGCAGTCGAGACTCCAATCCCAGGTCTTAAGCCCGTGAGGGTTGGTAGGGTTAAAATTGTCTTCATCAGCAGCCCGAGTCTAGGGGAGCTTCAGTCCCACATGGGGGGAGAGGACTTCTGCAGCAGCCAAGGTGCACAGTCGCCTTCAGCTCGATCAGTAGCCGCCCTGGGTCTGTGCTTGGAGGTACCTGGGAAGCCAGTGACAGCCTGCAGTGTGATGCTGAGCACTGACCTCCCACCTCCAAGCATGAAGCTTCTCCAAGCAGGCACCTGATGCTAACCGGGCCCTTGGAAGTGCGTCCTGCAGTGGACCTCTCAGTATTTATAGACTGTGTCCTGCAGTGGACCTCTCAGTATTTATAGACTTTCTGGCAGGGGGGAAGTGCTTGCCTCTCCTGAAAGGAAACCTCAGCTCCCCTAAGGAAGCATTTAAAAGAGCTGGTTGAGGTGGCAGCAGGCTGCTCAGTGGTCTCATTGCTGCTGGGGTTTTCTTTTGGTCAGGTAGCGCTGTCCTTCTCTTCGTACCCAGCAGACTGCTTATGGAAGCTGCTCGTTGAGTTCTTCATTTGAGGTCCCTTCCAATCCCTAATGATTCTGTGGTTAGGGATTGGAGGGGACCTCGAAAGATCATCCAGTCCAATCCCCCTCCCACCTGTGTGACTTGGTCTAGGGGATCCTGCTGTGCTGAGGGAATTGGACTGGATGATCTTTTGAGGTCCCTTCCAAACCCTAATGAATGGATCTAGGGGATCCTGCTGTGCCGGGGGAATTGGACTGGATGATCTTTCAAGATCCCTTCCAGGCCCTGATGATTCTATGATCAAGTCACACAGGAACATGTCCACGTGGGTTTTAATCGTCTCCAAAGAAGGAGAGTCCACAAACTCCCCAGGCAGCCTTTTCCAGGGCTCTGTCACCCTCACTGGGAAGAAGTTCCTTCTCACACTGATGTGGAACCTCCTGTGTTCCAGCTGACACCCACTGCCCCTTGTCCTCCCTTGCATGCCCAAAGAGTTGTTGCACTTTCTCCTCAGTGTTTCTTACCTATGATCATTGAAAGGCCAGCAGAGCCCGGTGTTCTTCCTCGTACTGCTTCCCATCTGTCATCCTAGGTGACTTCAAACCCAGAAAACTAGTCTAAGAATCTTAATTTTCACTTAATTTCAAATCCAAGGTTCCATAAAAAGAGTTGGCAACTGTTCAGCGTGTTGGAGGGTTACGGACTTGAAGAGAGGAGACTGAGGTTGGACGTGAGGAACAAACTCTTTCCTTTGAGGGTGGTGATGCTGGAACAGGCTGCCCAAGGCAGTCGTGGCTGCTGAAGGACAGGTTGGCCAGGACCCTGAGTAACCTGCTCTAGTGAAGGTGTCCCTGCCTCTGCAGGGGAGTTGGAACTAGATGATCTCAAAGGTCCCTTCCAACCCTGGTTGTTCTGTGGTTCTGCTGGAGTAGTTTAAAGAACTACTGGGTTTTTTAGGGTGGTTTGTAAGTAACCATGGCCATAGGCTGTTCTGGTGGCCCGATCTTGCAGCTAAACTCATCCTGAGGCTACAGCAAGTCCGCAGTGGTCTCCCACGATGCTCGACATTAATGAGAAGAGTAGTTCTGGGGCCAGCAGCACGTTGCTCTGTGTCTGAATGCGAACGCTACGGCGTCCTCGTACTCAGTGGGTTTTTTTCCCCCTGAGTGTGGGTGGAGAGCAGTCTGTGTTGAAAGATGTGTTCTGGCTTCTTTGGCTGGAGTTCACAAAAAGTAAGGTTTCTCAGCCTGGGCTGTTTGTTTTGAAGGCCTGAAACAAACACAAACAAAGCTCGATGATTGTTGGGACTGTTTTGCTCCTCACGAGCTGGCTTAGGAACACAAAGCCAAGCCAGGCGCCAGGGTCCAAGCTGTGAGGTTGCTCAAGATGCACAGAATCAGAACCACAGAACATTGGGGATTGGAAGGGACCTTGAAAGATCACCTAGTCCAGTCCCCCTGCCACAGCAAGGACTGTGTAGACCACACAGGAACACATCTAGGAGGGTTTTAAATGTCTCCAGAGAAGGTGGCTCCACAAGCCCCCTGGGCAGCCCCTTCCAGTGCTCATCGTGAAAAAGTTCCTTCTCATATTGATGTGGAACCTCCTGTGTTCCAGCTGACACCCATTGCCCCTTGTCCTCTCATTAGATGCCAGTAAGCAGAGCCTGGCTCCATCCTCCTGACGCCCACCCTTTCCATATTTATCAACATCCATGGGGTCACCCCTCAGTCTCCTCTTCTCCAAGCTCAAGAACCCCAGCTCTCTCAGTCTTTCCTCAGCAGGGAGATGCTCCCCTCCACCATCTCTGTGGCTCTGAGCTGGACTCTCTCCAGCAGTTCTGTGTCCTTCTGGAACTGAGGGGCCCAGAACTGGACACAATCATCCAGATGTGGTGTCAGCAGGGCAGAGTAGAGGTGGAGCAGAACCCCTCTCGATCTGCTAGCCACCCCCATTCTGATCCACCCCAAGATGCTGTTGGCCTTCTTGGCCATCCTGCTGGCCCCCAGGACCCCCAGGTCCTTTCCTCCTCCGCTGCTCTCCAGCAGGTCAGTGCCCATCCTATCCCTGGGGTTGTTTGCTGGTGCACAGAGCATTTGCCATCGGCAGTGGCAGCGCCGCGGCGGTTCCGCTTGGTGTTTGTTCAGAGCACCCGTGTCCCTCTTCCCTGTCGTGGGGCAGACGGGTTTGGTTGTTTTAGCTGTCTCGCAGACGCTGTCTCCGTGTGTTTGCAGCGAGGGAAGAGCTGGCCTCGGCACAAATTGGATTGTTCAGTGGAGTAATCTGTCCCATAGCCCTCTAACGAGATTAGGGTTCGTGCGGAGATGTTGCTGCTCAGTCCAGTCATTCCCACAGGGAGACGTTGAACCTACGGAAATAAATCTGTCCTCTTGCCGACGGCCGCAGGGGCAGCAGAGGGGTGGGAGCAGCTGCTCTCTCATTGGGTGTTTGGATGGCTCATAGCTTGAGGTTGGCCTCACAGAACATGAGGGATTGGAAGGGACCTCGAAGGATCATCCAGTCCAACCCCCTGCCACAGCAGGATCCACCAGACCAAGTCGCACAGGACTGCAGCCGGGTCACTCAGAGTGAAGTAACTCTGATAGCATCAGAGGGCTTGAAAATTGCAGGACTGAAGCCTTATCTCCTTGATTATGAAATACTCAGTAATAACCTCCAGCAAAGTCTGGTCACGGCTCCGTGGGGCTGAAGGGTTGCGTTAATGCCCAGAGGAGCAAGGAGTGATGTCGGGCAGTCTGAGGGGGGATGCTGGCCTCACCCCTTCCTCACTAAGCAGGTAGGGTCAGTGAAGCAGACTGTGTCCACCGTTGGTTCAGACCTGACTGAAGGTTGTTGCATAGCCAACAGCGATTGTATTTGACGCGGGGAAAATATGTGGCAATGGAGAGAGACTTGGGCAAAGTGTTTCTTGGGTGATGCATCTTGGTGAAGTCTTGTTGAAGCTGTGAAAAGATTCACTGTCTTGCCCTTCACAAGAGACACCTTAACCAGAAGGGGGGTGGTTAGCAAATCGAGAGAGATTCTCCTCCCCCTCTACTCTGCCCTGGGGAGACCACATCTGGAATGTTGTGGCCAGTTCTGGGCCCCTCAGTTCCAGAAGGAAACAGAGCTGCTGGAGAGAGCCCAGTGCAGAGCCACAGAGATAATGAAGGGAGTGGAGCATCTGCCTGATGAGGAAAGGCTGAGGGAGCTGGGTCTCTTTAGCTTGGAGAAAAGGAGACTGAGGGGTGACCTCATTCATGTTGATAAATGTGTGAAGGGTGGGAGTTAAGAAGGTAGAGCCAGGCTCTGCTCAGTGTCGTCTAAGCAATCGAAAGATCATCCAGTCCCATCCCCCTGCCACAGCAGGACCACCTAGACCCAAGTCGCACAGGACCACATCCAGGTGGATTTGAATCTCCAGAGAAGGAGCCTCTACAATCCCCCTGAGCAGCCCCTTCCAGGGCTCTGTCACCCTCACTGGGAAGAGGTTCCTTCTGATATTTATATGGAACCTCCTCTGTTCCAGCTGACACGCACTGCCCCTTGTCCTATCACCAGATGCCCCTGAGCAGAGCCTGGCTCCATCCTCCTGACACCCACCCTTCCCATATTTATCAACATCCATGAATGAGGTCACCCCTCAGCTCCTCTTCTCCCAGCTGAAGACCAGTACACCTCTGGATTTCTTTGGAGCGAGGGCTGTCTGGCTGCTCTTTGAATCCCGACAGAAGCGCTGGCTGATCCCGGTGACGGGAACCAGCACGATCGAACCGCGCCGCAGGAACGGAGCCATTAAACAGGAGCACATTTTAAGGCTGCTCAGGAAATTGGTTGAGAAGGAAGAGGGAAACTGAGAAGCGAGCTGGATTCTCAGCAGCCCCGGGTGCAGCTCCAGTTTTCATTCCGAGCTCGAGAGGTTGAGTAGCTGGGGAGGGAGCCCTCAGCTTTCATCTTTTCCATTACGCGCAGGCACAGACAGTCAGAGGAGGCCACTCCGGGCTCTCCTGATGGATCTACCCACGTGGAATTAAAAATGCAGAGCGCTGCGTTCCGCAGCCCTGAGATGTTTAAATTTTAACGTGGGGCGGGTGTGTTTTGGTTCAGGGCTCTTTCTTCTGCCTCGCTCCTAGAAACTACAACATTTGCTCCTAGAAATGGCAATATTTACCCTTTTTAACTTGCCAGCAGTCTAAATATAGAGGTTTTCATGATACACCCCCACGCAAGTTGTTTGGCTTCTCTTCAAAGGAGGAAGTTGGTCTGATCGGAGAGATAAGTGTTATCAACCTTTTTTGGTGACTGTGGAATGACAAAGGGAGGCTGAGAACATGGAGAGGCTTTCGGAGTGCGTGGTGGTGTGTTGTGTAGTTACATGCTCCTCTTGCCTCTCTCCCGTTGGGTATTTTATATAGCAGCAGCACTTCCCAGCATCTGTTCAGGCACAGTGACCCCAAAAACATCCCATGATGTTTTCAGTCCTTGGAGAGCCAGTGTTCACAGAATCCCACATCATCAGGGATTGGAAGGGACCTCGAAAGATCATCTAGTCCAATCCCCCTGCCACAGCAGGATCTGGTAGATCCAGTCACACAGGAACATGTCCAGGCAGGTTTTCAACATCTCCAGAGAAAATTCCACAACCACCCTGGGCAGTCCCTTCAGTGATGTCACCCTCACTGGGAAGAAGTTCCTTCTCATATTGATGTGGAACCTCCTGTTCCCCCTTGTCCTATCATTAGCTGCCACTGAGCAGAGCCTGGCTCCATCCTCCTGACACCAACCCTTCACATAAACATTAATGAGGTCGCCCCTCAGTCTCCTCCAAGCTCAAGAGACCCAGCTCCCTCAGCCTCTCCTCATCATGGAGATGTTCCTCTCCCTTCATCATCTTCATGGACTGTCTCCAGCAGCTCTGTGTCCTTCTGGAACTGAGGGCTCCAGAACTGGCCACAATATTCCAGACCAGGGCAGAGTAGAGAGGGAGGAGAACCTCTCTCAGGTTCTTCTGGAGTTTCTAAGGAACATTTCAAGGCTGTGAGTTTTTCCCATACAAATTCCTGTGCCACTTCAAGCTGGAAAATTGAGACGTCGTCCTCCTAGCGCACATTTTCCTCTGCCCTACATCACAGACTAGTGCAAGTTTTGTTCCTACAGAGGAAATAGCACTGGCAGCCTGAAAAGCTCCTTGAGATTTGACTCGGTGGCCAAGTTGGTGCCAAAGCCTCAGCAGGCAAACCATCCTCATTTCGTATGTAGTAGTGTTTGTCATTCACTGGGTCGTGTCTCCGCAGGTAAATACCCGACACGCACGCAGGACTGTGCTGCAGCACGTGGAAAAGAGAAGGGTTGACTCCCTCCTTCCACCCTCCCTCGGGGCTGACGTAGAAGTGATTTGTCATGAGGAGAGGTCGCATGACCTGCAAGAAAAGAAAGTCCTAGTTGGAATAGTCAGGCTTAATGAGGGCTTCGTGTTTGTTCAGTCGCCCCGTGCAAATTCCAGACTCGTGTTGCGTCAGGGGAGGTCCAGGCTGGCTACTGGGAAGAAGTTCTTTCCTGGGAGAGTGGTTGGGCGCTGGGACAGGCTGCCTGGGGAGGTGGGGGAGTCCCATCCCTGGAGGTGTTTGGAAACTGAGTAGCTGGAGCGCTTGAGGTCTAGGGGTTAGGGAGATGTTGGGAGGCTGGGCTTGCTGATCCTGGAGGTCCTTTCCAGCCAGGATGATTCTATGAAAAGGAAAAAACCTTAGGTGTTAGTGAAATGTCCTGCAAGAGAAGAGGCAGCTGTTCTCTCCACGAGACACCGCTGTGGGAACATGACTGAGTGTTGGAGGTGGTGGTGCTGGAGCAGGTGGGAGGTGGGACAGTGCGGTGCTGATCCAGAGTCACAGAGCTTTTGTGCTGAGAGGAGCCAGCCTTGGCTTCAGATTTTGTCTGTTGTCAGTCTCCCAGTAAGATGAAAAGGAACAAAACCCAACCCAAGGTGTGACAGCTGGCAGACGTCTGCAGAAACTCAAGCCTGCCTTTGCAAAATCAAGACGGCTCCTGCCGAGCTGCCTGGTGTGTGGTGTGGCAGCTTCCTTCTCCTGGGGTGGAAACGCAGCACCAGCAATTATCTCCGTGCTAGTGGTGTGACCTCCCTCTGACCTGAAGCGTCTCTTTGCTCAGAGCCACCAAGCCCATAATGCCATCTCTTGTTGTTAACAATACCTCTTCATTTCCTGCTGGCTGAGGCTGCTCTGGTGGTGGTGGTGTGGTGGGATCACGGGGAGGCACATCTTCACACATGGCTCGTTTGTAAGGCAGGGAGAGCCCGGCAAAGCAGGCGCCGTGCAAGGACGGCTCCTCAGAGTGATGGCAGCTTCTCTGGAGACCTTCAAAACCCACCTGCACGTGTTCCTGTGTGACTGGATCTAGAGGATCCTGCTGTGGCAGGGGGGATTGGACTGGATGATCTTTTGAGGTCACTTCCAATCCCTAATGTTCTGTAATTTCACATGCAGCTGGTGTTCAGGCTTGATGAAAACACGTAGCCCAAAGTCTTGATGAGTTTTCCCTGGGGTTTTGCAGGCATCTTCTTCACCAGCTCTTCTGCAAAAGCCACCTTAAGTTTCTTGTGAGCTCCTAGCTCCTTTCTTTTTTTATTACTTGGTCTAGATGATCCTGCTGTGTCAGGGGGATTGGACTGGATGATCTTTCGAGGTCCCTTCCAATCCCTAATGATTCCATGATTCTGTGAATTGGACTGGATGATCTTTCGAGGTCCCTTCCAATCCCTAATGATTCTGTGGACCTTTCTGTTCCAGGCAGGGCAAACTGGCCATGCTTGAGCTGATGCGCAGGGGACAGCATTAAGCTCACTTTACAGTCTTCTGTGATGAATGAGATGAGAGAAATGTCTCCATAACCATCTTCCTGGCAGGAGGAGACAGTATCTGCTTCATCTGGCGGGTGTCAGTGGTGTCTGTTACGGTGCTGGAACCTCGCACGCGGCTCCTTCCCGTTCCCGAATTGCTCGTTACCTGCTGGTTTGACGTCCTCGGACGCGAAGCCTGTGCTGCGGGGCAGTGGTGCCAGCTCCAGCCCAGATGACAGAGCCTGTGGCGCTGCAGAGCCTTTATATTCCTGCAGATCACCGCTTATTTTTAGCGGTGTCGCTGCTGCGAGTGAATGAGTCATGTTGGTCTGCACATTTTGCAGAGACTTGAGTGTTGGTTTCTCAGTGCCAGGAGGAGAAGATTAGAAGTTGGTTGTTGGGAAGGTTGGTTGGTTGGTTGCTTTTTTGTTTGGGTTGGTTGGGGGGGGGGGGGGTTTGCATTTGTTTCATTATTTTTCTTTAGTGGTTGGTGTTGAAAAGTCATTGTTGTCTCTGGCAAAGCATGATGTCTGGAACCTGGGTGAATTTCTTTTTGGGGTCAGAATCACGGAACATTAGGGATTGGAAGGGACCTCCAAAGAACACCCAGCCCAGGTTGGACTCGATGACCCTGGAGGTCCTTTCCAGCCATGATGATTCTGTGATTCTGTGAATACAGGGGGATGACAACCTCCCTACTCCTGCTGGCCACACTATTTCCAATACAAGCCAGGATGCCATTGGCCTTCTCGGCCACCTGGGCACACTGCTGGCTCAGATTCATCTTCCTGTCAACCAGAACCCCCAGGTTCTGCCAGAAGTAAGAGTCAGGGTTCTTGCAGGAGCACAGCTTGTGTCGGGAGCAGGACTTGCCAGCCCAGAGCTGTGAGGCTTTTCTCGTCGGGCAGGGTTGGGTGGTGACGCTCGGTGCAGGTTTGAGGTGCTGTTAGCAAATCGCGAGGTTGTTAGTGGCAGACCCTGCCATGAGCAAACTTGACTCATCTTTTGGATGGCGGTAGGCAGCGCGGGGAAGGGTGGGGAGCTGTGCGTGGTGGTTCGTGGCTCCTCTGCCTTTCATTTGGGGGGAACAAAACCCCCCACACAAGTATTTACCTGTAGGTGCTCTGTAGTGGTTTAATCAGATTGCAGGCATGTGGGGTGGGGAGGGAGATTGAGCCCTAACCCATGTTTGATCAGAACAGTTGCCAAGGATGAGTGGCCCGTGTTCTCATGGCACCTCATTTTGGTGTAAACAGCCGTGTAGGAGTGTGTTGAATGGGTGAGAACCGGGTTGCTGGTTGGTGGATGTGAGGACTACTCAGTTCTCTCCCACGTAGTCAGAATGTGATTAATAAAAGACTTGCATAACCCGTGTGGCTGAGGCAGGGGAAGAAGTTGTACGGGATGTGTGTGGTTGGGCTGAGGCTGGGCTGCGAGCAGAGTCACCTCACTGGGGTCAGAGGTTCCCGAAACGTCCTCTCATGGAATCACAGAACATCCAAGATGTGGGGGAGACCACAGAGTTCTTACTGGTGCTGCATGCCAGCTCTTCCCTTGGCTTTGCAAGGTCCCTTCTCCCAGTGCGCTGCTGGGCGTGGGGATGGTGCTTCCTGGGGAGCAGGAACTGGTGATAAACTAGTGTCTACCTGGCTGTGCTGCTAAGGAGTGTGGTCCAAGGAGCCCTTGGAATCTCAGAGCATCAGGGATTGGAAGGGACCTTGAAAGATCATCCGGTCCAATCCCCCTGCCAGAGCAGGACCACCTAGACCAAGTCACACAGGACCGTGCCCGGGTGGGTTTTAGGGCATCTCTCTTGCACTCTGCAGGTTGCAGAGGGGGTCAGTCCCTCCTTTAGCAAAACCCAGGCTTCTGGAGGGAACAAGCAGAATCCCGTGGCCAGAGCGTGCTGGAGCAGGTGGTCGCCTGACCCCTCACACACAGCACACACCAGTTGCTGCAGTTTGAGACGTGTAGGAGGGCGCTTTCTGGTCGAATGGGAGCGTGAAATCAGGGAGGAATGGGGTGTGTAGTGGCCGTTGCCCCTGGTGGGCAAAAACTGGTGGGATAGGCTCTCTGCTGCAGACTTGGATCAGGGGGGATGTCTGCTGCCCCAGGCTGAGGACAGGCTCATTCTTCACGAGTGTCAGAGGACAGTGAGAAGTGCAGCTTGTGGGAGTAGCTGCAGACGGTGGGGTTTGTCCAGATTTGATTCCAGAGCTAAGCTTTGTGCTTTTCTTTTTGGCTGGAACTGCAGAGGGCTGGTGGGAGAGGAGGAGGGTGAAATTTAAAGCTTCGTTGTTCTTGGCCTGCGTTTGGTGTCTACTGAGTGTTCCTGAGGCTGCTGTAAAGGCAGCCAGAGAAAGGATCTAGAATCGTTAGGGATTGGGAGGGACCTCCAAAGATCACCCGGTCCAACCCCCCTGCCACAGCAGCATCACCTAGACCAAGTCACACAGGAACACGTCCAGGTGGGTTGATAGGAACCAGGGAAGAAAGGAGAGCTGGATCTCTGGCCGTGTTTGAGGTGTGTTTGACAGACAAGAGAGTGTTACAGGTATGAACTGGACAGTATCTGAGGAGGCTTCTGGTTGAGTTTAGCTTTGAGAAAGGACTTTGTGTGGTTTTTGGTGGGCTCCCAACTTTTTCCTTGTTGAGTGTCAGGATTAAGTTTACAGCTAACGAAACAGCTACTTGCAGAGGTCATAGAACCACAGAGCATCAGGGATGGGAAGGGACCTCAAAAGATCATCCAGTGCAATCCCCCCATGGCGATGAGGTCTCTTCTAAGCCACCTTTTCCCAAGGCTGATCCCAGCTCTCTCAGCCTTTCCAGTTGTGGCAGCCCCCCGGTTCCTTGATCATCCTTGCGGCTGTTCTCTGCACCCTCTGCAGCCTCTCCACATCTTTTTTGAGTGGTGAGGACCACAGCTGAGCACGACGTTCCAGATGGGGCCTGACAAGGGCTGAGCAGAGTGGAGTAGTGACTTCTTTACCTCTGCTGGCTTCCTCTGCCGCTGCAGCACACGGGTCCCTCAGCTTGAGTCTCTTGGCCCTGGGTGATGCTAAATGACTTCATCATGATGAACAAGATCGAGCTTCAAGTGGCTGTAGGGCAGTGTGATGATCCTTCCAGAGAGGAAAATGTACTGTGTTTACAAATTGGAAGAGCTCTCCAGTGCAAAGAGCCCCTGAGCTGCTGCTGAGGAGCCTGACAGCCCCGTGCTCCTGTGGTCCTGCACGGCGTTGCTTTGCTGCGCTGTTGTCTTCCGTGCGGTCAAGCGCTTACGCTTGCAGCGTGGAGCTGAAGTGCACGTCGTTGCCTTTTTAAGCACCAAAATGTCAGCAAAATTAATCAGCACTAAGAACAAAGTGCTCGTTGGGAGGTTGTCCTAGTTCTTCCTGCGCTGGACTGGGCTGCCCGGGGTGGTGGTGGAGACCCCATCCCTGGGTGTGTTGAAAAGTCGCTTAGATGTGGTGTTGGGGGGTCTGGTTTAGGGGTGACCTTGTAGAGTAGGGACATGCTGCTGTGTGACTTGGTCTGGGTGGTCCTGCTGTGGCAGGGGGATTGGACTGGATGATCTTTTGAGGTCTCTTCCAGTCCCTAATGTTCGGTAATTGTGTGATGTCTATAAATATGTGAAGGGTGGGTGTCAGGAGGATGGAGCCAGGCTCTGCTCAGTGTCGTCTAGTGATAGGACAAGGGGCAGTGGGTGTCAGGAGGATGAAGCCAGGCTCTTCTCAGTGTCATCTAGTGATAGGACAAGAGGGGCAGTGGGTGTCAACTGGAATAGAGGAGGTTCCATATAAACATCAGAAGGAACTTCTTCATAGTCAGGATGATGGAGCACTGGAACAGGGTGGTTGTGGAGTCTCCTTCCCTAGACATGTTTAAAACCCACCTGGATGTGTTCCTGTGTGACTTGATCTAGGGGATCCTGCCCTGGCAGAGGATCGGACTGGATGGTCTTTCAAGGTCCCTTCCAATCCCTAATGTTCTGCAACTCTGTGATGGTTGGACCTGCTGATCCCAGGGGTTGTTTCCAACCCACATGATTCTATGATTCCATAGTAAGTGTGATTATTGTGTCTTTAAATAAAACCCCTATGTCTGTTTTGCAGGAGAAGCTGTGGAAGGCCTTCGGGAGAGCGATTACCTTCTAATCCACTCGTGTCGGCAGTGGACGACAATCACAGCTCACAGTCTGGAGGAGGGTCACTATGTCATCGGGCCGAAGATAGAGATCCCTGTGCACTATGCAGGTAAGCACTGATTTAAAGAGAATTCATTGCCTGCATCGAGGGCTTGATCTGACAGAGTGAAGCTGAGCTTGTGCTGCGGGTGACTTAACCTTTCAGTAGCGTCACAGAGCGCGGGAGATCCTGACTTACTCCCAGGAGTTGTGTGGTGGAAGAACCAGCTTTGGTCCTGTGTTTATTTATGCGTTCAGATGATTCTTAGGTCCTTGGGAAATGATTTTTAATGCTGTCTCGCGCTGCTTAATGTCCCTATTCACCAGCTGAACCAAGCGGTGGGATCAGTGGGATGTGCTTCTCTCACTGCAGCAGATAGAAAGTGTCAACTAAAACCAACTTGTGGGTTTAGAGGTTTACTTGGTCTTCTGGGTGACCTGCTGTCATCTTGGTCCATCCTGCGTCTCTGGGATTTAGAGGTCAGAATTGCTCTGTTAGAGCTCTTCTTTTTATGGAACGTGCTGTAGGTGTTTGATGTCTTCCTGGAGAGAGTGGTCAGGCACTGGACTGGGCTGCCCAGGGTGGTGGTTGAGTCTCCGTCCCTGGATGTGTTTAAAAGTCGCTTAGATGTGGTGTTGGGGAATGTGGTTTAGGGGTGAACTTGTACAGTGGGGTTGATGGTTGGACTTGATGGTCCCAAGAGTCTTTTCCAACCTGAATGATTCTATGGTCTATGAACTGAGCCACCTCTTTAGTTTGAAGAAGAGGAGGCTGAGAGGAGACCTCCTCACTCTCTACAACTACCCGAAAGGACCTTGTGGAGAGGTTGGTGCTGGTCTCTTCTCACAAGCAGCTAGTGACAGAACCAGAAGCAAGGGCTTTAAGTTACAACAGGGGAGGTTTACATTTGATATTAGGAAGAATTTTGTCACAGAAAGGGTGGCCAAGCACTGGAGTGGGCTTCCCAGGGAGGTGGTTGAGTTGCCATCCCTGGATGTGTTTAAAGATCGTTTGGATGAGGTGTTGAGGGATGTGCTTTAGGGGTGAACTGGTAAGGTAGGGTTGATGGTTGAACTCGATGATCCCAGGGGTCTTTTCCACCCTGAATGAGCCCATATTCTGTGATCCATTAGAGGTCCCCAAACCCTAAAGGCTGGGTGGTGCCAAGAACCTTGCAGAGACCTGTAAGCTCACGCCGGGCGTGCTGGCAGCGCTGTGTTGTGCAGCACCTCGTGTTTGCTGCTCTGGAGATCCAAGCCCTTCACTTGACCCTTGTGGCAAGTAACCTGTGCCACCTGCCTGCCTGGCCCTTACAGATGAAACACAGGAGATCATCACAGTGACTTTCTAGGTCTGTTTGACTTCAGGGGGGTAACTGTTTGTTTGTTTTAACCCCTGGCAGGATGTTAATGTCGCAGAATGCAGCAGGAGTTTGGTTGCAGCCACTGAGCAGGAAGTAGGGAGGTTGAAGCTGATGCTGTTCCCCTGAGATTATGGGTTTAAGGAGCAGAGTCATCACTCTGTATGGACACATCACATGTATGAGCACAGCTGTGAAGTGAATCTTTGCTGCTTGCTGAACCAGGCTTTGATGTGCTTATTCAACCTCAGTACATGATGCTAAACCTAAACCCAGTGAAGCCTTGCTAAAGCTGTTCTGCTCCTTCGTGCTGCTGCAGTGAGGCTGCACCTGGAATCCTGTGTCCAGTTCTGGTCTCCCCAACTCAGGAGGGATAGAGGATTGATTGAGAGAGTTCAGCGCAGAGCTACAGGGATGACTGAGGGTGTGGAACAACTGCCTTAGGAAGAGAGACTGAGAACTTTGGGACTTTTTAGTTTGGACAAAAGAAGGCTCCAAGGGGATTTCATCCCTGTCTGTAAATCCATGAGGGCTGGGGGCCAAGGAGAAAGGAATCCTTTCTTTTCAGTGGTGTCAGATAGGACAGGGGTGATGGCTGCCAGCTTCAACACAGGGAGTTTTACCTGGACATGTTCCTGTGTGACTTGGTCTAGGTGATCCTGCTGTGGCTGGGGGATTGGACTGGATGATCTTTGAAGGTCCCTTCCAATCCCTAGTGTTCTGTGAATCTGAGAAAGAACTTTCCAGTCAGGGTTATTAAATATTGGAAGGGGCTGCCCAGGGTGGTTGCGGAGTCCCCTTCTCTGGAGACATTTCAGCCCCGGCTGGATGCGGGTTTGTGGAGCTGATTGAGGCTTTGTAGGTGGTTCTGCTTTCCAGCAGTTTGCATCCTGCTTGAGCAGGAGGGTTGGACCTGGTGGTTTTTGAAGGCCCCTTCCAACCCTAATAAACAGAGTAAAGGAAGATGCTGTGTTCTACGTTAACAGACTCCGAGCTCTCCAGTCCTTTTCCGACTGCGAAAGCGCTACCCCGGTCGTTTCCGTTCGGGCTGGCTGCATGGTTCCTTGACAGCAACAGCAAAATGGAGCAGTCCCAGATGACAGCTGTTGGCCTAACTGTTCCCTCTTGAGTAGTCTTCCCAGTCCACTCTCTTCAGAGCAGAAGTTAACGTAGCACCCAGTTCACTTTTCATGTAATTGAAACCAAACGGCCAACGTGTTTCTGGCTCCTGAAGCAAGAGAGGTCCTCACACCCACAGAGAAGGGAGAGCAGATCCGAATTGCTGTCCCAGTAGGGCTCTGTCTTGGCCTGAGATGGACTTCAGAGGACTCTGAGGTCAACCAGCACGACAGATGGACACATCTCATAGGAAGGTTTTACCAGCTTTCTGTGTGAGTCAGCTTTATGTTGCTCCTGGTGCTCCAAGGCTCTAAATTTCTCCTCTAAAAGCCAGCGTGTCTCATCCTTACCCTCCAGCTGATATTAAATGTTGCTGATAGTGTGGGCTCAGGCAGCTCTGCAGTATTTACCTTGATAAATGTCTCCCTTGGTAGCCTCAGGAAATCCTGGTTTATGATCTGAATTTGGAAGATTCAGGGCATGTTGATGTCTGGTAGAATTAGACTTCACTGGGCTGCTGCTTGTCGACGGAGCACTGAGTCACAGAAAGTCAGGGATTGGAAGGGACCTCAAAAGATCATCCAGTCCAATCCCCCTGCCACAGCAGGATCAGCTAGATCAATCACAGGACATCAGGGATTGGAAGGGACCTCAAAAGATCATCCAGTCCAGTCCCCCTCCCACAGCAGGACCACCTCAACCCGAAAATGCCTTTCAGTGCTCTGCATGGGAAGATGTGGGGTGACCCCTGGGGATGTGCCTACCCCCACCTGCACACCACAGTCTGCTTTCAGAGGTCATGCTAGTGTCGGTGAGTTTAAGCAATGAAAGCCCCAGTGCTTTGGGATGTGCTGGCATCATCTAGGTAGTTTCACCCCAAATACACCCTCCAACATTTAATCACAGGAGGTGGGGGGATTGAGCTAGATCTGGAGTATTGTGTCCAATTCTGGGCTCCTCAGTTCAACAGCTGCTGGAGGGAGTCCAGCGCAGAGCAACGAGGATGATGAAGGGAGGGGAGCACCTCCCTTATGAGGAGAGGCTGAGGGAGCTGGGTCTCTTGAGCTTGGAGAAGAAGAGACTGAGGGGTGACCTCATTAATGTCTATAAATATGTGAAGGGTGGGTGTCAGAAGGATGGAGCCAGGCTCTGCTCAGGGGTGTCTAGTGATAGGACAAGGGGTAATGGGCGTCAGCTGGAGCAGAGGAGGTTTCACGTCAATATGAGAAGGAAATTCTTCACAGTGAGGGTGATGGAGCCCTGGAAGGGGCTGCCCAGGGGGGTTGTGGAGTCTCATTCTCTTGGAAACGTTTAAAGCCCACCTCGATGTGTTCCTGTGTGACTTGGTGTAGGTGATGCTGCTGTGGCAGGGGGATTGGACTAGATGATCTTTGATCATCTCCTCTCCCTTTGATCATTCCACTCCCTGATGATTCTATGATGGAGCCTTCACTAGTATTTTATTAGGGCCTTACCTTTGTCGCAACCGATGGTTCATTTGCCATCCTGCCTGTTTGAGGGGTTTTTTTCCATTCCAAGCAAAGCTGCTCCTTTGAGATGCTGTTTGAACACCCAATAAAATCCAACCCCTGCCTTCAGCAGGAAGCTTCTGCTCAGCTCTCCACGTGCTTTGGAGACAAGAGCCCTTACATCACCGCTGCCGTCCGTGCGCTCATGGGAGGTAGCTAATGCAGGAGGCACTATCATGAAGCCACTGGGAAGTGACACCCAGCCCCAGGGTGTGCCGTGCCCACCCATCCGGGGTGTTGGAGATACTCCTCCCGTGCCCTCACACCTCCTCAGTGAAGGTGAGCAGCTGCTGTGAGAGAGTAATCCCTGACGCGCTGGCCGCCGCTTCCCTGTGTGTGCCAAGGGCTTTCCTAACGTCTTCTGGATGAGGAAATACAAAACCCTGTTACGTGAAGCTTCTCCACGTGGGGGGAATGAGTCAGATGGCTCTTCTGTGCTGGTAGAACTGGAGTTGGACGAGCCTGCTCCTGCTGCTTTGATCTGTTCGCTCTGGAGCGGTGCCTGCTGGACCCGAGTCCTGAGGACATGGAGGAAGATGCTCTCTGCAGGTCTTCTCGGGAGTGAACTCGCCTTGGCAGGGATGTTCTGGAGCTCCCTGACGTTCTGTGCTGTGTGGCTGCAGGAGCTTCTCACCAGTGTCCAAAGGCATCCCTGCCCCTCAGACACTGTTCTGCAGTCCCAGCAGGCTGGCTGCTGCTGAGGTAGACCTTCTTGGAGGAGAAGAGCACTGAGTTATGGTGCTAGTTAGACATCTCCTAGTTGTCTTGAGATGGTGACAGCAGCTGCTGATGCTCAGTTCCTGCTATGAACTTGATAGCTCCAAGATTTGGAAGAGCTTGGGTTATTACTTTGGTGGTTCACAGAATCACAGAACATCAGGGATTGGAAGGGACTTTGAAAGATCATCTAGTCCCATTCCTCCACCACAGCAGGATCCCCTAGATCCAGTCACACAGGAACATGTCCAGGTGGGTTTTAAATGTCTCCAGAGAAGGAGACTCCACAACCCCCCCTGGGCAGCCCCTTCCAGTGCTCTGTCACCCTCACTGGGAAGAAGTTCCTTCTCATATTGATGACTTTATGCCCCATTTACACTCTTGACTCCCTCAAGTGCAATTTAATGCCGTCTGCTGGTTCACAAAGGTGTTGCTGGACAAAGAGCCCTTTGTGTGGGATCAGGGAGAGCTGTGCCTGATCTTCTGTTAATTGGAGCAGCTGAGCTCTGGAATCTTGTGTCCAGTGCTGGGCCCCTCAGTTCCAGAAGGACACAGAGCTGCTGGAGAGAGCGCAGTGCAGAGCCATGAAGATGATGAAAGGAGGAGAACATCTCCCTGATGAGGAAAGGCTGAGGGAGCTGGGTCCCTTGAGCTTGGAGGAGACTGAGGGGTGACCTCGTGAATGTTGATCAATATGTGGAGGGTGGGTGTCAGGAGGATGGAGCCAGGCTCTGCTCAGGGGCATCTAGTGACAGGACAAGGGGCAATTTTTACGTTCAGAGAGGTGAGCGAGAGCTGAGACAGGCAGGGACACTGCTTTGGACTAGAGAGCTTTTGGAGGCAGCAGGTACAACAGCAGTTTCACAACTTGATTTGGGTTTTGCTTTGAACTTCACCTGGTGCCCAGCTGTCACGTAGTTCTCCTGGGGCTTCTGTGCTCTGCGGCTGAACGCAGCTCCAGGAGAGCAGGGCAGGAGCGCAGAGGCAGAACGTGTCCCTGGGCTGCTAAGCCATTAATGAGTGTGTGTCCTCAGAAGAAAACCAAGGGGAAAGAAAGATGAACCCACTCATTTAACCCCCAGTAGCCACAGTTTGTTGTCTAGCTGCTTTTTCTTGTGAAAGGTTGTGTGCTCTGAAAGCAGGGAGCAGGCTGAAAGCTGTTCCTCACAGCTTCTTTTGAAGGAGAAATGGGAGTTTGTGGCTCTGAGTGCTGACTGTGGGAGGTTTTCTGAGGATCCTTTTGTCCCCAGAACAAATAGGAGCAGGTTCCTTCAGGACTCATTTGAAGGTCTGCTTGGAGAGCAGTGCCTTGGTGTTGCAGGGTGAGAGGGCACTTGTTCCTGTGAGCAGCTCAAAGGCTGAGATCAGTCAGTCACAGCATCAGGGAACATTAGGAACTGGAAGGGACCTCAGTAGATCATCCAGTCCAATCCCCCTGCCACAGCAGCATCCCTAGACCCAGTCATTAGGGATTGGAAGGGACCTCGAAAGATCATCCAGTCCAATCCCCCTGCCAGAGCAGGATCACCTAGACCAAGTTGCACAGGATGCTGCCTGGAGTCCCGCGTCCAGTTCTGGGCTCCCAAGTGTAAGGAGGACATGAGACTGCTGGAGTGAGCCCAGAGAAGGTCACAAGGATGACCAGAGAGCTGGAGCACCTCTGCTGTGGTGACAGGCTGAGGGAGTAGGGACTTGGTCTGGGTGATCCTGCTGCATCAGGGGAGGATTGGAGTGGATGATCTTTCGAGGTCCCTTCCAGCCCCTGATGTTCTGTGGTTTGCTTGGTGCTGCTAAGGAAACAAAAGCTCTTCTGGTTTTTTTGGTGGTGTCTCAGTGAGGTTCGCGGTGGGAAGAAGCATCTGCGTTTAGGTACCTCTCTCTGGCTCTGCTCTGCTTTGACTTCAGCCCAACAAGAATGTCAGCTCTGTTCAAACAGCATGAACTTTGCTCAGCACCGAACTTTCTGCGTTTGATTTGTCAGAAGGGAAGGGGAGTAGGAGGGAGACGGGGAGAACTCGCAGCTTTTACGGCTGACGTCTGGAAGGTATCGCGCGTTCCTCTCAGACTTCATCGGTTCTTGGCTGTTCCCTCGAGTCTGCCAGCCTGCAGTTTGCTGAAGGTCAGCTGGGACCTTAGAAACGTTTGCCAGGAGGTGGGTTTTTTGTTGTGTTTGCCTGTTCCAGATCTGTGGGTGGTGAGGAGCCCGATCGGAGTCGCATGAGTTAAGGAAGAGCTCTGGAGGCTCGTACAAAAGACATTAGCTGGAGAGAATGACTTCTTCAAAGACTGCAGTTGAGGGAAGGGAAGAACAGCAGCCAGGCAGCTGCTTCCCAGAAGACTTGGAGATGGGCTAAATCACACAGGATTTGCTTTGCCTTAGCTGTTGGCTGGTGCACTGGAGCACTGGGCTAGGAAGACTTAAGTGCCAAGCTCCTGCCAGTGGAGCTGGAGTAGCGATGAGCAGCCTGTTTCTGGGCGCTGAGCAAGGTGTAAGTCAAGTGTGGAGCTACTTCAGCCTTTCCTGTCCTGAAGCAGCAGTCTGTAAGGACATGTAGAAGCTCTAGAGGGTCTGTTAGTCTGCAGCCTGTCATTGCAAGTCTGGAACTTCACACCTCTTGTTCCTAAAGTTAGAACTGTACAGGTGTCATGATGCTCACCTTGCGTTGAGGGTGACTCTGGTGGGAGGAGGACGTTGTCAAGGCCACTGTTTGATCAGTGAAAGATAGATCTTTTCTCTTCTGTGCAACCCTTGAGAAATACATCTGGGTTTTTAATAAAAAGACTATTTTAGGATCACTGAGTCCAACTCTGAACTGCTTGGAGTTGCTCAGGCATACAGATCACCATGCCTTTTGTTAATGCATGAAGTTAGGGTTTGTGTTTTCACATGAACAGAGCAGCAGGTGCAGAAAAAGGCCACCTGTGTCACTGCTGGGAAGTCTTCTCAGAACCACAGAACATCAGGGATTGGAAGGGACCTTGAAAGATCATCCAGTCCAATCCCCCTGCCAGAGCAGGACCACCTTCATCATCCTTGTCGCTCTACACTGGACTCCCTCCAGTAATATTCTGACTTGTTACGTGGTCTAAGTCTGCCTGCAAATTTGGGAGGGAAGGAACTGCCAGGAGCTTCCAGAGCTCAAGGCAGAGCTTCCAGAGCTTCAGGAGGCTGCCCAGGGAGGTTGTGGAGTCTCCTTCTGCGGAGATGTTTAAAAGTCTTTTGGATGTGCTCCTGTGTGACTTGGTCTAGGGGACCCTGCTGTGGCAGGGGGATTGGACTGGATGACCTTTCAAGGTCCTTTCCAGTCCCTAATGCTCTGTGAGTCTTATGGTTTGTCTAGGAAATCTGAGACTCTCCTTTTTGCTTCCTGGGGCTGGAGGGGAGCCGTGACAGCGGAGCGGATGTGGCAAACAAGCAAGGCAGGACCTGTGAGTGTCTTTCCATCCTGTGAATACAGGACCTGGCTGGCAGGAGCGCAGCCGCGGAGTTTTCCGTTGGGGAGGGAGCTGCAAGGAAACCTGATGTGCAGGACGCTGGCATCCTGTGACTTTTTGGATGCCCAAGCAGCCTCCCCCCACCCCTACCCCAACCCCTCCTCTGGAGCCAGCGCTTGTGGCTCAAACCGAGTGATAGGAAGTGCGGTAGGAATTCTTGGGTCAGCATCCTCCCCATGGAAACCAGCACACTGCACGTCTGGGAACAAGAGCCGGTCACGTCAGCGCTGCCCGTTAAAGCAACTGACCTCACGGGTGCCTTGAGCTTCCCCCCAACTACTGTACCCACTGGTGCCAACAGGAAAACAAACCCGGGCCATTCGAGCCGCGCAGAGCCCTGTTTGTGTGGAGACTGCAGCCTGTGTGTTGAATTTAGCCTGTGCTCCGAGACAGTCGTTCTGCTGTGTCAGGGGAAGGCGCTTCGGTCAGCTCCCCAGCTTCCAGGAGTGGAGGAGCTCCCTTGTTTTGGGTCTCTTGCCGGGAGCTCTTGTGCAGAGGTTGGTTCTGTTGATTCTTGATGCCAGTCCCTGATGATTCTGTGATCCTCTGTTGGCAGAGATGAACCCGTTTCAGTGTGCGAGGGGGAAGCTGCTCCTGCTAGTAGCACGAGTGACCACTAACAGCAGGGTGGGCACACTTGGGTGTTTAAGTTCTCGTGCTGAAGGGCTTCAGCCTTAGGGGGAAGCTGGAGTCTGCACTTAGTTCAGGGAATGACCTAAGTATGAACATGAAGGGAGTAGAACAACCTCCCTGGTGAGGAGAGGCTGAGGGAGCTGGGTCTCTTGAGCTTGGAGAAGAGGAGACTGAGGGGGGACCTCATTCATGTTGATCAATATGGGAAGGGTGGGTGTCAGGAGGATGGAGCCAGGCTTTGCTCAGGGGCATCTGAGGAAGAGGCTGGGGAGGGTCTATTTAGGATGTCGGGTAGCGACAGGACTAGGGGGAATGGAGCAAAGCTGGAGATGGGTGGATTTAGAGTGGATGTGAGGAGGAAATTCTTCACCATGAGAGTGGTGAGAGCCTGGAATGGGTTGCCCAGGGAGATGGTTGGGGCCCCATCCCTGGAGGTGTTTAAGGCCAGGCTGGATGGGGCTCTGGCCAGCCTGGTCTAGGGTGGGGTGTCCCAGCCTGGTGGGGGGAGTTGGAACTGGATGATCAGGTGGTCCCTTCTAACCCTGAGTGATTCTGATTCCATAACTTCTCCAGTGAAGTGCTCCTGCTGTGGCAGGGGGATTGGACTAGATGATCTTTTGGGGTCCCTTCCAATCCCTAATGTTCTGTGACAAGGGGCAGTGGGTGTCAGCTGGAACAGAGGAGGTTCCACATCAATATGAGAAAGAACTTCTTCACGCTGAGGGTGACAGAGCCCTGGAAGGGGCTGCCCAGGGGGGTTGTGGAGTCTTTTTCTCTGTAGATGTTTAAAACCCACCTGGACGTGTTCCTGTGTGACTTGGTCTAGGTGACCCTGCTGTGGCAGGGAGGTTGGACTAGATGATCTATCGAGGTTCCTTCCAATCCCCAGTGTTTTGTGATTGTTCTGTGAGGCTCTGCTCATTTACTGCAGGTGAGACTCAACTCTTGGTTTGAACCAGCCATCTCAGAGACAGGCAGAGCAGGGGCAAAGAAGGAAACCCAGTGTCCTTGTCTGTCCGTGGGCTTTCATGACCCGCCTGTCACAGTGTCTTGGGCACTGACAGATGCTCTGTCAGCTTGGGTGGTTGGTAGCCTGTGTCAAGTAGGAAAGGCCTTTCCAGTCTAAATGCTGAGGAAGTTGTGTGTTCCAGGGGAGTCACCTTCACAGCACACTCTTTAAATACTTGTCACCAGTTCAAGCTTTTCTGGTTCATCTCACACGCGTTCGGTGTCGCAGTCAGACTGGGAACAGCCAGTCAAGGCTGGCTGGCAGTGCCTGGGTGGCTGAAACCATTCCAGCCGGCTGTGCCCTGTCCTTGCTGCCTGGTTTCATGCTGTGAGAGTGTGTAAGCGTGTTCCTGTCTGACAAATGCTTTGATTTTAAAAGCAGACTTCAAATCCTGAGGGTTGGGGTGTTTTGGTTGGGTTCCTTCCCTTTTTGTCAATTTGAGATGTTTAAACCCACCTGGACGTGTTCCTGGGCTACTTGGTCTAGATGATCCTGCTGTGGCAACGGGTAGGGCTGGATGATCTTTCAAGGTCCCTTCCAATCCCTAACGTTCAGTGATTCCTGCTGTCTGGCCCCACTGCAGGAAGTCTGTGATGTCTGTGGGTCGTCTGTGTTCATCTGCTGCTGTGGGACTACTTGTGCTGCTGAAGGTATTGGAGGAGAGGCAAGGGATTCGAGATAGCCAGCATGGCTTCACCAAGGGCTTGACCATGACCTTCATCATATTTGTGGCTCTGTGCTGGACTCTGTGTCCTTCTTGAACTTGAGAGGAGCTAGTGGCCTTCTGCTCTGGTAGGGCAATTGGTCTAGATGATCTTTTGAGGTCCCTTCCGATCTCTAATGTCCTTCCAACCCCTAATGTCCAGTGATTCTCTGAGTGACTGCATCAGCAGACAAAGGAAGAGCTATGGATGTCATCTGTGAGGACTTCTCTAAAGCCTTTGGCATAGCCCTCCACAACAGTCCTCTTTCCAAACTGGAGAGAGAGACTTGATGGGGAGACTGTTGAGATAAGACACTGTCTGGGTGGTCACATCCAGAGGGTAATGGTTGTAGCCTACATCAGGGTTACTGGGGCCAGTGCAGGTCAGGTTGGATGGGGCTCTGAGCAACTTGTTAGAGATGTCCCTGTCCCTGTCTGGACTAGTTGGCCTTTAGAGATCCCTTCCAACCCAAAGCACCCTGTGATTTTATGGATCCAAAGGTGTGCAAGTGCAGTTGCAGACAGATGTTGGGATACAGATGTGCTCGTGCTGACTTCCCTGGCTGGGAGCCACAGTGCTTGGCTGGTCGTGTCGGCACCCGCTGTTGCAGACACCCCTCTGGGTGCAGGAGCAGGCAGGGGGATTCTATGGCCTTGGTAGGGAGGATGAGGAGTAGTGGAGAGAAGGATGGAGGAGGGATACAGGAGACATTAGCAAGAGCAGCTTGGGTGGCAGTGGAAGAGGTGGTGGGACTGGGAGGTTGGGAAATGCTGGACTTGCAGGGGCGAAGCCCTCTGCCAGCGCTGCTCCGGCATCAGGGCTCTCACTTCTAACCAAGTGGCTCTCGGTGAGAGAACTTGGGAGAACTTCTGGTACCATCTGAACCAGAAGTTGCTTTGCTGAGCTGCATTTCTGGGTAAAACCCTAATGACTAGAGTGAGTTTGTCTAGAAGAAAGGGACATATGGCAAGCAAATGGCCCTTTTTAATGAGCCTCCCCCTCAGCAGTTGGCTGCTCATCCAGCGTGTGTGTGGCACAGTCTTAGAGCAGCAGCTTCTTGCCAGGGGGAAAGAATCCTGCAACCTTTTGGTGGGTTTTGTTTCAGGGAGAGGAGGAACAGCTCATGATCTGAAGCGTTAGAGAAAGTCAAGGTCTCACATTAATTTCTTGATACCAAAGCTATAAGGAAATGTTCCAGAACCTAGTGTAGAAAGGTGCCAAGCACCTGGTACTTCACCTCCCAGCAGTGGCTGGGTACTGTGGGCACCTCTCAGAGAACCACAGAGCATTGGGGTTGGAGGGCACCTCCAAAGATCATCCAGTCCAGTCCCACCACCACAGCAGGATCCTCTAGATCAAGGCACACAGGAACACATCCAGGTGGGTTTTAAATGTCTCCAGAGAAGGAGACTCCACAATCCCCTGGGCAGCCCCTTCCAGTGCCTTTCTGCTGCATGTAGGGTTTTCTCTTGATAAATGCAAATTAAGTGACCTAATACCTGACTTCTGGAAGTCCTAGTAGCCCAAGATGCCACATTAAGTCACTGCAGCTGGTCTGTAAAATCCTCCTGAAATTAATCTCATTGAATACTTGAGGGGAGATACTGGTTTTGGTAGCCAGCAGTGGGTCTGGAGGATTGATGGGTCCACTGTAGGTGCCCACCAGTGTGGAAGTGTAGAATTTATGATGGCCAGTCCCTGTGGCTAGTAACAGACTGATTTTGGAGAGATCCATCACCCAGGTGTAGCTGTTGAGGAGTCACCCCAGTGGAAGCCTATTTGTTTACACCCAGCTTCCTCACTCAGCCCTGTGACTTGAGATGAACTCGCAGCAAGGTCAGTGTGTCCTTCAGCGCTCAGCCCGACCTGCTGAGGACTGTTCAGTGCTGTGGCAGTGACTTTCATAATAATCATTCAGGTTGGAAAAGACCCCTGAGATCATCCAGTCCAACCATCAACCCCACTCCACAAGTTCACCCCTAAAGCAGATCCCCCAGCACTGCATCTGAGCATCATTTAAAGTTCTGGCCATCACTTGGGAGGAGCCAAGTACCTTGCCACCTTCTCTGTGTTCTTTATCACATAAGAAAGAGGCTGGTTGAGTGTTTCTGCAGAAGAGACGTGATTCAAACCCACTTCAGTGAGACGGGAGCTCGCAGGGCTTGGTGCAGCAGCAGAGTGGCCCTAACCCTTTACCTGGTGCTGCTTAATGGCTCTGGTTGCCATGAGTAAAGAGAGATTGTCATGAGTAAAGATCTTGTTGCTCTTTCAGAAGAGGAAGAGAAGCTATTAGCAGCAGTGGTTGTGTGCACCCAGCTCTTGTGACAAGATAGGGACTAGTCATTGCAACTTAAAATAACTTCTGCCAGTCCCTCCTGCTGGCCACGTGTCACCATCACAGCAGCTCGGGAGCGGAGCTGCGCCGCTGGCCTCGGATACTCCCAGGTCTAGGGCCTGATAGCCTGGTTTGGGATTGGAAGGGACCTGGAAAGAGTGTCTAGGATTGGAAGGGACCATGAAAGATCATGTAGGAAGGGACTAAAATTGGAAGGGACCATGAAAGATCATCTAGGAAGGGACTAGTATTTGAAAGGACCTTGAAAGATTATCTGGGACGGACTAGGATTGGAAGGGACCTCGAAAGATCATCTGGGAAGGGACTAGGATTGGAAGGGACCTCGAAAGATCATCTGGGAAGGGACTAGGATTGGAAGGGACCTTGAAAGACCATCTAGGAAGGGACTAGGATTGGAAGGGACCTTGAAAGACCATCTAGGAAGGGACTAGGATTGGAAGGGACCATGAAAGATCATCTAGGAAAGGACTAAGATTGGAAGGGACCTCAAAAGATCATCTGGGAAGGGACTAGTATTGTAAGGGACCTTGAAAGATTGTCTAGGAATGGACTAGGATTGGAAGGAACCTTGAAAGATCATCCAGTCCAATCCCCCTGCCATAGCAGGATCCCTTAGATCCAGTCGCACAGGAACATGTCTAGGCAGGTTTGAAATGTCTCCAGAGAAGGAGACTCCACAACCCCCCCAGGCAGCCCCTTCCAGCACCGTGGTTTAGCTGGATCAGCTTAAAACAAACCCTCCTTTTAAAGCCTGGCTCGTTTGTAGAGCTCAAACCCTAGCGTGGCTAGCTGGTTGGAACACTAAAGTGCAGGACCTGGTTGGCTAGCGGTTGCCCGAGGCTTCAGATGCGTTGACTTCAAAAGAAGTCCACAATAGAAATTGCTGGAGCTGGTTTTGGCAGATGAAGCCCTTTGTTTGTTGCCTTCCGTAGCCGAAGGAGCGATCCTGGGGGTGGATGCTTTGGCTGGTGCTGCTATAAATGTTCTCCTCCCCTCCAGTGACTCTCCACGTTAAACAAACCAACGAGGGAAGCGCCGTCGTTTTGGGCGAGGAGCCGTTTGACGTGACGGCAAACACTCTCGCTCACCTAGGGCCTCAAACAGTTGCTTTGAAACGGGTTCAAAAAGAGCTTTGTGGTGTTTTCTTGTGTTTTGGAGTCTGCCCGTGGTGCTGGGCCACTGCTCTGTGTGGCTGCTCACAGGCTGCTGGGGCCACGTGGGCTTCACGAGTCGTTTCTGCTTGAAGTTGGCCAATGCGGTAACTGGGAGACTTCTCTTGTAGTTCTGGGACTTAGTTGGTTCTCCTCAGGTAGTTCTTCACCAGGCGGGGCACCCGGGTGGCCAAGATGGCCAGTGGCATCCTGGTGTGTGTCAGAAATAGTGTGGCCAGCAGGAGGAGGGAGGTTATTGTCCCCCTGTATCTGGCACTGGAGAGGCCACATCTTGAGTGTTGTGTCCAGTTTTAGGCACCTCAATACAGGACAGATGTGGAGGTGCTGGAGCAGGTGCAGAGGAGGGCAACTTAAGCTGGTGAGGGGACTAGAGAGTACATCTCATGAGGACAGACTGAAAGGCCTGGGGCTCCTTAGTTTGAGAAGGAGGAGGCTGAGGGGAGACCTCATCACTCTCTACAGCTACTTGAAAGGACGTTGTGGAGAGGTTGGTGCTGGTCCCTTCTCAGAAGCACTTAGTGATAGAACCAGAGGGAGGGGCTTCAAGTTACAACAGGGGAGGTTTAGACTTGATATTAGAGGAATTTTGTCACAGAAAGGGTGGTCAGGGACTGGAATGGGCTTCCCAAGGAGGTGGTTGGGTTGCCATCCCTGGATGTGTTTAAAGATGACTCAGATGAGGTGTTGAGGGATCTGGTTTAGGAGGGGTCAGCTTCAGGAGAGATTGGGTGAAGATCTTCTTAGCCTGGAGAAGACTGAGGGGTGGCCTCATTAATGTTGATCAATGTGTGAAGAGTGGGTGTCAGGAGGGTGGAGCTAGGCTCTGCTCAGAGGCATCTAGTGATAGGACAAGGGCCAGTGGGTGTCAGCTGGAACACAGGAGGTTCCACATCAGTATGAGAAGGAACTTCTTCCCAGTGAGGGTGACAGAGCACTGGAAGGGGCTGCCCAGAGGGGTTGTGGAGTCTCCTTCTCTGAAGACATTTAAACCCACCTGGCCATGTTCCTGTGCTACTGGATCTAGGTGATCCTGCTCTGTCAGGGGGTTGGACTAGATGATCTTTAGAGGTCCCTTCCAATCCCTAATGTTCTGTGATGCTGTGATTGAATGTAGCTCAGTTGTAACAGCTGCAGCAACAACAACATGGTTCCACATCAAATGCAGTTGGGTAGCAGCAGCAGATCCATCCTTACACACTCACAGCATGTATGGGCCATCATTGATTCCGTGTTAGACATAGATCCTTGCTCTTAGCTGCTCTGAGAAGCTCAGAAGCATCATGGGAGTGAAGAACAGTCCAACTGTGCTTTCCACGGAATAAAGCAGGTGCAAGACCATGTACAAAGGACTTGTATTATTTTGCAAGAGCTCCTCTTCTTGTAGGAGTTGGCTGCAGACTCTGAACCGTGTCCAATCAAGTATTTGGAAACAGATGCACTCAGAGTGGTTTCTCTCCTCTCTTTCCTTCCCATGGGTACAACTGCGCGTATTGCAGCGAGCTGATAGCGGTTAATTCCGTGTGGTAACTGCTGAGTTCAGCAAAACCAACAAACCCAACCAGAAACCCACAAAAAGGAAGCCCCCCCCAAGTCTTGCCTTCCCCTGCTTGTTTTTGTGGCCATGGGACTGGAGAGAGTCTTTTCATAGAATCAGAGAATCCTGGCTGGAAGGCACCTCCAGGATCATCAAGTCCAGCCCTCATCCCAACATCTTCCTAACCATCAGACCATGGCCTGAAGTGCTCTCACCCAGGTTCTGAGTAGACTTAGTGTCTTCTTCCATGTTATGTCTATAAATATGTGAAGAGTGGGTGTCAGGAGGATGGAGCCAGGCTCTTCTCAGTGGCATCTCATGATAGGACAAGGAGCAATGAGTATGAGCTGGAACATAGGAGGTTCCATATAAATGGAACTTCTTCCCCATTGAGGGTGATAGAGCAGTGGAAGGGGCTGCCCAGGGTGGTTGTGGAGTCTCCTTCTCTGGAGAAGGCACTGGGAAACAGGTTTTAGAAGGCAGGATGGCGTTGGGTTGATGGTTGGGCTTGATGATCTTGGACATCTCCTCCAACCTTAATGATACAATATCCTGGTGTTGCCACCACCACAGTTCCCAGTTGGCCTTGTTCTGCTGGCAATAATGACCAGAAATCCTTGCAAGAGGAGCAAGAGGTTCTCCCCTTGGTGTTCATACCAGGTCTGGAGTAGGTGTGAGGTTTCAACCTTCATTTTTTGTAAGTGAAACCACAATTTCCATTGTGAGTGGAGCACATCCAGTGCCACAGAGGGTGTAGAACCCCACAGCATCATATCACTGGTTATCTTTCTCAGAATCACAGAGCTTTAGGGGTTGGAAGGGACCCTGGAAGATCCCAGCATCACAGAACATTAGGGATTGGAAGGGACTCAGGAAGATCATCCGCAGCAATCCCCCTGCCAGGGCAGGACCACCTAGACCAAGCTGCACAGGAACACATCCAGGCAGGTGGTAGACATCTTGGTGGCGTTTGAGTTCATCTTTTCAATGTCTTTTACAGAACATTTCCAGAGGGGAGCTGTCACTTATGATTTGTGGAGATCTAATCCCTGGCTCTCCCAGCACATCCAGCTACTAGCAGAGATGGCAGCTCGTTGTGTGCACACGGTCATNCAGGCTCTTCTCAGTGGCATCTCATGATAGGACAAGGAGCAATGAGTATGAGCTGGAACATAGGAGGTTCCATATAAATGGAACTTCTTCCCCATTGAGGGTGATAGAGCAGTGGAAGGGGCTGCCCAGGGTGGTTGTGGAGTCTCCTTCTCTGGAGAAGGCACTGGGAAACAGGGTTTAGAAGGCAGGATGGCATTGGGTTGATGGTTGGGCTTGATGATCTTGGACATCTCCTCCAACCTTAATGATACAATATCCTGGTGTTGCCACCACCACAGTTCCCAGTTGGCCTTGTTCTGCTGGCAATAATGACCAGAAATCCTTGCAAGAGGAGCAAGAGGTTCTCCCCTTGGTGTTCATACCAGGTCTGGAGTAGGTGTGAGGTTTCAACCTTCATTTTTTGTAAGTGAAACCACAATTTCCATTGTGAGTGGAGCACATCCAGTGCCACAGAGGGTGTAGAACCCCACAGCATCATATCACTGGTTATCTTTCTCAGAATCACAGAGCTTTAGGGGTTGGAAGGGACCCTGGAAGATCACAGCATCACAGAACATTAGGGGTTGGAAGGGACTCAGGAAGATCATCCACAGCAATCCCCCTGCCAGAGCAGGACCACCTAGACCAAGCTGCACAGGAACACATCCAGGCAGGTGGTAGACATCTTGGTGGCGTTTGAGTTCATCATTTCAATGTCTTTTACAGAACATTTCCAGAGGGGAGCTGTCACTTATGATTTGTGGAGATCTAATCCCTGGCTCTCCCAGCACATCCAGCTACTAGCAGAGATGGCAGCTCGTTGTGTGCACACGGTCACGAGCGCAAGAGCTCGGACCGGCGTGGAAATCAGACCCTGGGTGTCGACACCAGTATATTTTCAAGCAGCATAAACAACCAGTCAGATTATTCTTAGCAATAGTGGCCAAACCCACTAGAGGTTTGATTGCAGCCAGATTACGACACATTTCCCTCCGAGCAGCAGTGTCTTTTTGTCAGCAGAGGTTATTAGGTCGCCCCTATTTCTTCTGCTGTCATTTTGAGCCCGTGTGTGGGATCACCTTAATGTTTCTGGCTGCTCAACAACCTCATGCTGAGCAGCACAGAGTTAAACATGGAGATCAGCTACTTGACTTGGTCTGGGTGATCCTGCTGTGGCAGGGGAATTGGACTGGATGATCTTTTGAGGTCCCTTCCAACCCCTAATGTTCTGTGATTCTGTGGGGTTGCTAAACTTGCCCAGAGATCTACTAGATTCCCCCACAAGACGGGGGGTTTCTTCTGTGCTTGGCAAACCCTTCTGTTGGAACTCTTCCCCCTTGTGCCAGCAGGCTGATTTATCTAGTTATTTCCTTCTGGTTTTCTCCCTGCAGATGTATTGGCTTCAGGCAGCAGCGACTGACTGCAGTGGTATTTGTGGAGCTGATGTCTGTTTTGTATTGATCGAGCTCCTCCTAAATATAGCAAAGTCACTTTTGGACTGCTCTCTCCCTCTTGTGTTGCAGGCATTGGGAGATACTCGTTCTTCTGTGAGATATTGAGCACCACTGGCCAGCAGGTTGAATACCTCAGTGTTTGTCACAGATGAACATTAGGGACTGGAAGGGACCTCGAAAGATCAGCCAGTCCAGTCCCTGTGCCACAGCAAAAGCCCCTAGATCCAGTCACACAGGAACAGGTTCACAGAATGTTAGAAGGGACCTGACCACCCTTTCTGTGAAAAGACTTTTCCTAATGTCAAGTCTAAACCTCCTCTGTTGTAACTTGAACCCCTTTCCTCTTCTTCTCTCACTAATTGCTTGTGAGAAGAGAGCAGCACCAGCCTCCCCACAGCGTCCTTGCAGGTAGTTGTAGAGGGTGATGAGGTCTCCCCTGAGCCTCCTCCTTTTCAAACTAAAGAGCCTCAACTCCCTCAATTGTTCTTGATGTTCTCCAGGCCCTTCACCAGGTTCATCACCCTCTGTGCTCGCTCCAGCACCTCAATTTCTCTCCTGTGTTGAGGTGCCCAAAACTGGACCCGGCACTCAAGGTGCAGCCCCACCAGTGCCAACCCTGGTGAAAGGCAGTAACTAAAGTGGCCTGATCCTGAGCAGAAACCAGCTGTACAGGTGCGTGCGTGACGTGGGCGGTGGGTTGCAGCGCGTTCACGGACACCGATGCAGAGCTGGAAGAGCGTCGCGTAGCTGCAGTGGAAAATGTCTGTCTGAGCCCTAGCATCTCAGCAGTAGCCACAGGAGTGCCCCTCTGAACCTAAGTCCTGCCCCTTGTGCCTCAGCTCTACCCTGGTCCTGTGGGCTGGAGCATCAGCTCCATGGTGGTGCTTGGCCACTGGCTTTTGTGGCTTGTGGTGGCCGCAGGCAGTGTTGCTCCACAGAGCAAAGCCAGCCACACGCTGCAGACTCCTTGCACGCTACTCCTGCTTGGTAACCTGTGTGTAAAGCCCTAGAGGAAGCAGTAAAGACACTAATGCACAATCTTCAGTGCATGATGTAAGCAGGACGCTCAGAGGAGGAGGTTTTGTAACTGCCTCTCGTGTTTTATTGGTTCTATCTTGCATTGCAAAACCCTTCCTATTACCGGATCTGTCTGTAGGTGTGTTTGTTCCTCAGGGGCTGGGACTTCCCTTTCATCCACAGACTAAACTGTTAGTGTCTGGTGCACTTGTGGTACACCCCTTTTTGCCATCTTTGGGTTCTTACAAGACTCTAGCCTGCAGTTTACATCCCCCGCTGACCTCGCAGGGTTAGAAGTGATTTATATGGCCAGCTTCTTTCAGAGGAGCATCCAACCTGGGCAGGCTGTTTCCTCTAAAAATGCTTCCTTCCAGAGGAGACCGTGGAAGTGCTCAGAGTGGAGCACCTCTGCTGTAGGACAGGCTGAGGGAGTTGTGACTGTGATGAGGAGAAGGCTCTGGGGGGGGTGTCAGGAGGATGGAGCCAGGCTCTGTTCAGTGGCATCCAATGATAGAACAAGGGGCAGTGGGTGTCAGCTGGAACAGAGGAGGTTCCACATCAATATGAGAAGGAACTTCTTCCTGCTGAGGGTGACAGAGCACTGGAACGGGCTGCCCAGGGGTGTTGTGGAGTCTCCTTCTCTGGAGACATTCAAAACCCACCTGTGTGACTTGCTCTAGGGGATCCCACTGTGGCAGGGGGATTGGGATAGATGACCTTTCGAGCTCCCTTCCACTCCCCAGTGTTCTGTGATTCTGTGGCAGGACTGCTGCCACATGGGTTGATGTGTGCATGTGTGTGCACGCAGTGGTGGCTAATCACACAGCAGACTGCAGCTCATTTTCTTACAGCTACTTCTTTTGTAAAGGAAAGTATCTGTGTCACCTGCTTGGTTTCAGACCTGGTTGAGCTAGTTAGAGAGCTTGAGGATCCTTTACTGTCTATCTTTGTAGATAAATGTGTGGCCCTATAATACCTGAATCACAGAACACGAGGGATTGGAAGGGACCTCGAAAGGTCATTGAGTCCAGTCCCCCTGCCACAGCAGGATCAAGCAGCACTGAGACCCATAGACAAGTCATCCTTGCAGTGGGAAACCTTCACCATACTGAAGAAACTTTCCTCCCAGGAATCGGTGACAGAGGGGCAGAGGAGCTGGCAGCAGAGTTTCTGTGCGGCGACGGTGTGGCCAGGCAGCTCCTCAGAGCTGCACGAGTTTTGTTTGCCTGTGGGATCTACTTGTTTTGTTGTTATGTTTTTTTTTAAGCTGGCAACCTCTTCTGCAACTGAGTGATGCTTCCTGCCTCCCCTTCTTGGTCGGGAGCCGGTGTGTTCTGCCAGAAAGCAGCTGTCACTTGACACAGTCTGTTCTGTGCTCCGGCGTGGGCTGGCTGCTCAAAGGGGAGCTCTGTTGGTTCTTGCACATTCGGAGATTAGAGAGTGACTTCAACCTCCCTTGATTATTAGGGCTTAAAGACCAGCTGCGGAGTGAGATGTGTGGAGCCTGGGCCACTCGCTCTGCGCGGTGACGTGGGTCAGGGTTCTGGGCTGAGGAAGGGGAGGGGGATGTTGTGCTGACTGTGTGGAAGGTGTGGAGGGGGGGAAATGGGAGAGGCAAAAAACTTCTGGGCTGTTTGACAAGTGGATCCTGTGAGTTTGTTTCTTTGCAGGGGTTATGGTGTGAGGTGTGTGTTTTCTAAATGGATCTGTGTGTGTGTGTGTGTGCAAATACCAACACACACATGTGTGGGGTTGAGTCACCACCCCTGGATGTGCTTAGAGATCATTTGGATGAGGTGTTGAGGGGTCTGCTTTAGGGGTGAACTTGTAAGGTAGGGCAGATGGTTGAACTCAGGGTAGGGTACATGGTTGGACTTGAAGTACAGTAGATGGTTGGACTCATTGTAGGGCAGATGGTTGGACTCGAGGTAGGGTAGATGGTTGGACTCGGGGTAGGGTAGATGGTTAGACTCGAGGTAGGGTAGATGTTTGGACTCGAGGTAGGGCAGATGGTTGGACTTGAGGTAGGGCAGATGGTTGGACTTGAGGTAGGGCAGATGGTTGGACTCGAGGTAGGG